>JAQIYI010000059.1:0-34768 GCA_034700265.1 Polyzonium germanicum
ATAAAATTACAAATTAATTAAAGAAGAAATTAAATAAAATAAAAAATTAATTAAATAAAATTACAAATTAATTGATTAAAGAATAAAAATGAAAAATAGTTAAATTCAAATTTAATGATTCATGCAGACATCGGATGTGTAGAGACTGTAAACTATAGGCCTACATTATCTGACGCCAGCATGACGCATTTCCTGCTTTAATCAGATACACTTTAACGTATTTTGTTACTTTTGAATAAAGGGAACTGAGCTCCACAAATAAATCAGTTTTGTTTAACTTTGTTGAATTTGTTTATAATGCGGGCAAGACACTCGCGTTGATATATACGGCTTTAGCCTTTAAAGCTCCCAGGAAAAAAGCTCGGTAACTCAGTTGGGACTCATCTTGGGACCTCGAAATAGGCCCTAACTTCCCCTCCATCCCTCCCTTCCAGCATGCCTATCGACCTTAAATTTTTTTTGGGATTGATCAATAATTGAAATTCATTCACACTTGACAGTTGTCGTGGGAACTGGAGCGGTTAGCGAAGGTGGAGAACGAGTTCAAGGAGATCTACTTGGAGCTGAGCGAGCAGTGCAAGAAGTACTCGTGCGATCTGCTCGACCAATGCCGAAGCTCCGATGAGGTAGGCCGGTTGATGTATGCAACCATGCATACATGCAACCAGCTAGTGACGTAACGCTCTAGCGTCAAAAACCCATAATTGGCAACAAAACCCACATTTAAGGTCAAAACCTGGATTTTGAGTTAATATGACAAGATGAGCTACTTCCGGAACTTTCACATTTGGCGCCAAGAGGCGCCAAAAGCGGGGTCTTAGCTTGGCTGCTTTTATTTGACACGTTCACAGTAAAAGCTAAAATATAAGAAATGCCGACTAAGATGAAAATCAAGATCAAGCATAGATAAAAAGTTAGCCATTTTACGCGAAATATTTTCGATCCAGGTTATAGTTTTAGCTTGTCAATCAATGGCAGACTCGAACGTGCTCGTTCCAACAACAAAAATTAAATCGAATTTAAGAAAGAAAAAATAGATCTTGCACTTTCATTAAATGTAACATACTTTGACGTCTCAACTCAAAGCAAGAAATCTGAAAAGCTCAAAATCCATTAAATTACTTGTCAACAGTGTAACCAACCGCATCACGCTTCAGTATCTCCTCCCCCACTTGGAAATATTAAATTCGCACTGACGAAATACATCGAAGTGGTATGAAATTGGGAAAAATCAATCAAAGCTTTTAAATCGACCAAGGTTTGTCTTTGTTCGGCGTCACTCGATCAGTAGCGGCTCAAGTTATAAGCCCTCCTGAGATAAATGAATTTTTACTTAATTTTATGTCCTTTCCTGGTAGACTTGTCATTTAAAAGCGAATTTTCTGCAAAGTCTGCAGATTCAAGGGTATGGCACAGTGGGCGAGGTAGAAACCGAGTACAATCAAATATCAGATTCCGATTTATTTGCTTTAATTTATTTATTTTATCTAAGTTGACAATTGTAAAGTGCAGCTAAATATTTAACTAAATAAAAGAAAATAAAAGCAAAAAAACCATTTTATTTTTGTTTAAAAATTTATTTTAGAGAAAAAGTTTAGAAAAAAAACTGGGAAAAAATTAAAGCAAAGCGTTGCGCTGCCAAGTGAACCCCTTACAAATAAAAATATAAAATCTATAATTGAAGGTGGGACAACGCGTTGATGGATCCATGTTACGATTTTCCGTGACATTTTTACAATCCCGAATGCCTTAAGAAAATCCCTCCATTTTGACCTAACGAGATGTTTAAGAAAAATCGTCCGTACTGGACGTTTACTCAATCCTAAGCCCCTTGATGACATTGTCATTTCGTTTAAGGCCTTTGTCGTTATTCATTTTCATTTTGTCCATCCGGCCTTCTCAGGTGATCGCCGTGCTGAACAAACGCAGTGATTGCGACTACGACGACGACACAATGGTCGGCGACGAGGTCGAGTCGAGCCACGTCGCCGGAGAGAAGTTGAAGTTGTACCGCGTGAAATTGGCCCTGAAGTGCGATCAGAAACAGGCAAGCGCGGCTCCCGATGGTTCATTGGGTTATTCGTGTTGCGGACGTCTTATCGATTAGACACACAACACGAGTGAAAGTGAAACATCGATATTTCACTCTTAATCTTTCACTTCAATTTCAAGAATGGTGCTTTTCATCTACCCGGTGATGTTCGCTAAGTTAAGACACTTTAAATGGCGTCTATGAAATCGATTTCAAAATTGTTTCAGATTTTCTCGACTTGAAGAAATCCAAGACAGGCAGAGAATAAGTGTTACAAAAAAATGGCGCGTAAATCACATGACGTTCATTATATTTAAGCCCAGTATAATATGATCATCCATAAAATAAAGGGCGCTGGGGATTAGCTCAGTACTGAACCTTATACAAGTTGTAGCGCAAATATCAATTGTGACGTCGTGATGAGGATTAATTTGACATTTGAGTCATTCTCGGTGCCATTCCTCATTTTCTTGAGAAATGGTACCGAGACAGCCCTAAAACTTAACAGCCAGCATTAAACCAATAATAGAGTGGAAGTAGGCCAAGAATTAAAAATTGTTTCTCGTCGCTGATTATACGACAGATGAGGCCTCGTCCATACACGGCTATAGCATTCATTAGCGCCCAGTTTCCATTGGCTGTCATAAAACAACGTAGACGATCCCTGCGTGGCCGTAAATTTAAGCCCTTTTAGCAGGCAGCACATTAACTTCTGTTAGCTTCAGCTGCATTTTCGTCTGGAAATCGCACCGTGTCAGATACGATATCACAGCTAGACTGTTGTAAATGGACCTTAAAGCGCAATCTATACATCGACAAAAGACAAGCATAGAAGCTAGCTCGGATGGCAACTGTGTTGACAACAGTGACTGTTGATCCATTCAGGAATTAACTGCGTGGCAGAACCCGCGGCTGCGACAAAATAAATGGACCTCTTAGCATTGTTGATTTGGCTGTCTGGTCTTCAAATATGCGACTGGGTTCAAGCCACACGCTCAATTCAATTTCAATTTTCTTTGGCGATTTCAATTTATTTTTATTTGATTATTCAGAGATCGAGTGGTTCGAAAAGGCTCCAAATGGACGGAGCTCTCGTGGCACTGGGAGGTCCGGGGTTCGATTCCCTCCTGTTGGTTCAGTTAGGGCCTAGAGATATGTAATTGGGACCTGTTGACCTGGAAATTCTATCATTGTCATCATTGAGTCCTTTATGTGGCTTCAAAGTCTTAAAATGGCGGATATGAACAGAGTCGCGGAATGGTTCCAAACTGATCTTCAGACATGCTGAAGATTTAAATTAGTTCCAAATCGTTCCAACAAACTACAAAGCCTTGTGTAAACAAAGGATTTATAGAATCATTTGAAGTCAGATGGTCCAAATAGTTCCAAAAGGATCCAAAATGGTCCAAATTTGGAACAATCAGCAACTGAGGCAACTTCACTCAATGGGTCCAATGTTCGTTTCCAAATGGTTCCAAAAGGTTCCGAATCCCACACTGAACTGTTCAAGATGGCTCCAAAGGGTCCAATGCATGCTAGCTTCCAAATGGTTCCAAAACGCATACTGAATTGCTCAAGATGGCTCCAAAGGTCGAGGTCCCAAATGCCCACGACCTATTCTGCAATGGAGGGTCACCTACAATACAGCGAACACACTAAACCCCGGTGTGTCCACAACGGTCCAAGAACTTTCCATCTTCTTGTTCACAGTTCGTGGCCCATCCGAATTGCCAGCAACTGCTGACGTCCATCTGGTACGAAGGCCTGCCGGTGTGGCGTCGCCGCAGCGCCATCGTCAAGGTGCTGCTGTGCTGCGGCGTCATCTGCGCCATGCCCTTCATCGCCGTCTACTACCTGCTCTTTCCGCACACCAGGCTCGGCCAGCTTCTTCGCAGTCCCTTCATGAAGTTCCTCTACCACAGGTTCGACAGGCTGGGCCACAACTACCCAATTCACAATCTTGCGCATTACACAAGGACGAAGGGACTGAATTTGAAACCGTTTCACAGCACGTCGTTCGGCTGTTTTCTGGTCCTGCTCGTGTTGGCGTCGACGAGGACCGAGAACAGCGAGCTGTCCAGGCAGAACGTCCGTGGACCACCGCCGTCGTTCGTCGAGTGGCTCATCTTCTTCTGGGTCACAGGTCTCGGACAGACATCCTGACACTCGTTGCACTGATCAGCGATAATCCAGTCAAACGTAAGCAAATAATCCTCTTTGTTCTCGTTGCGTGCTCGTGGCAGGCATGGTGTGGTCCGAGTGCAAGCAGCTGTGGGACGAAGGCGCCACGGCCTACATTCGTCAGTGGTGGAACTGGCTGGACTTCATCATGCTCTCGCTCTACTTGGCCACCTTCTCGCTGCGA
This sequence comes from Polyzonium germanicum, assembly GCA_034700265.1. Lineage (NCBI taxonomy): Eukaryota > Metazoa > Arthropoda > Diplopoda > Polyzoniida > Polyzoniidae > Polyzonium > Polyzonium germanicum. The sequence goes on from JAQIYI010000059.1 coordinate 4,398, forward strand.
GCCGTCGCCTACTTCCAAATCAGGAGTTGTCAGTAAGTGATTTCCTTTTGGGGCCATGGAACCCTAGCTGTACATGAAGGTCATTTGGAAGGGTATTTGGTGCAGATACGGACCTGGCGAAATGGAGCGCGGCGACTGGCCGCCCAACGACCCGACCATCATCTCGGAGGGCGTGTTCGCCGTGGCCAACGTGTTCAGCTTCGCCCGCATCATCTACCTGTTCCAGACGAACCCGCACCTGGGCCCGCTGCAGATCTCGCTCGGCTGCATGATCATCGACATCGCCAAGTTCTTCTTCATCTTCTTCCTGGTGCTCACGTCGTTCGCCTGCGGCCTCAACCAGCTCTACTGGCACTACGACGGCGAGTGTCCGCCTCAGGACGACAACTCGTCATCGGTGGCCACCGATTGCGCGGGCCGCACCGAAGCGTTCATGACGTGAGTCAAAGACTCTCCGGAGTCTCATCGCTATAATCTGCGCGTTCTAGCTAGTCAATTAATTTAAAGTTGGATTCAATTAATTAGGTACAAGGTTTCATTCAATTTTGTATTCATTTCATTTTTTTACTTCTTTTTACAACAATTTAATCGTGCGTGGTACAAAGTTGGCGCACATTTGGTGCAAAGTCGCATTCAATTAATTTGGTACAAGTTTCATTTAATTATAAATGGTAGAAAGTTAATTTGAATTAATTTGGTACAAAGTTGCATTTTTTAACCTTAAATGGTACAAAGTTGGCGCACATTTGGTGCAAAGTCGCATTCAATTAATTTGGTACAAGTTTCATTTAATTCTAATTGGTAGAAAGTTAGATTGAATTAATTTGGTACAAAGTTAGATTGAATTAATTTGGTACAAAGTTGCATTTAACTTTAAATGGTACAAAGTTGGATTCAATTAGTTTGGCGCGAAATTAAGTCGCATTCAATTTTAAATGGCAAATTGCAGCATCGATGCCAGCTACACGTCTTTGCTGTGGTCGCTGTTCGGCGTCATTCCGCTGAAAGATCTAAATGGCCGCAACGACCAAGCGTTCATCAAGTGGATCGGACACGCCCTGCTGGGTGCCTACTTGATCATGGCCATGACCGTCATGATCAACATGCTCATTGCCATGATGAGCCGTTCATTCCAAGACATCGAGGTCACCAAGCCCCTATTTATTTCATCACAATTGAGACAATTTAGAGGTTTTGAAGATGTAATTGTCTTTAATGTTTCTCCAATTTCTCGCATTTTAGGACCACGCTGACCGCGAGTGGAAGTTCGCGCGGTCCAAGTTGTGGATGGGCTACTTCGACGACGGATCCACACTTCCGGCTCCGTTCAACATAATCGTCAGTCCAAAAGCAGTCGCCAACTTCCTGTCTTACTGCCTGAAGCTCTTGATGCAACTGTGCTACACGCGCGGGCGCAGTCATTCCATCCACAGAGCGTACAACGAGGTAAGCGGGTTGTCACAAAACAAGTCGCCTTCCACTCATCTCCAACTCAAATCTCATTCCTCATCCTTAGGGATTATAGGGAAAACTTTAACCCAACTTGAGACCCTTAAAGAACCTTAGTGGAGGATTACCTTTAAGGAGCCTTACGGTACCTTATAGGGATCCTTAGGGACCCTTGAGGAACCTTAGGGGTCGTTAGGGTACCTTTGATGAACCTTAGAAGTCCTTAGGGAAACCTAGATTAGAATCGCTTAGGTTGGTATCGCTAATGGGCTAAAGACGAGCGTTAGGCCTACTCACCCGCATAGTCCAACAAAGATGTCGAGCAACGCTCAAGTCATGCTGGAGCAGCGCTCTTAAAACACTAGTGACACCAACGCAATAATTAAGCAACACCGGCCAAATAGAAATTTCAACTTTGAATACTTTGCAGTCGAAAGCGCACAATGACAGCACATTCTGCATAAACAACCGGAAAGCATCAGATTACCAGGTACCGCCTGAAATAACCTGGGGAAAATTTTCAACAATGAACCAGCAATAATTAATCGAAGATGATTTGACCATTGATCTAGGTGGTCATGAAACGTCTGGTCAGTCGCTACATCCATCAAATCAAAACGCAACTTCGGCAGGACGGAGTCAACGAAGACGACCTGTTGGAGATCAAGCAGGACATCTCCAGTCTCAGGTTCCAATCCAACTTGCAATTGCCAAAATCTGGCACCGGTGCGATCCGCACTCTTCTGACCTAGAAGTCTGTAATTAAGCCCCAATAGGAAAGTAAGGAAACCCTGAATCTTGACTGACTGACGACGTCCCCGCCCATTTGGATTTTGCTTTCTTCGTTTAACGGGCGCACGCGTATACGCAGGTACGAACTGCGAGAGGACCGGCGGCACGAATCGATCCGATGGTCGGGCCACATCGAGAGCGTCAAACGAGACATCCTTCGAGCCGTCAAAGCGTCTCCTCAGGACGTCGTCGCAGCGGATGTGGCAGCGCGTCCACCGGAAGGGTCCGTGTCGCAGCAGGATCTGACGTCGTCCTTGTCGTGCATGCCTCCTGCGGCAATGTTCAGGTCCAGCTCGGGCTCGTTGCTGGCGGTGACGCCGCACTACCAACATCCGCTGCAAGGATATCCATACAAATGTACGTGCAATTAGATCCGGGGGACTACATCGATCCTCACGGATAAACCTCAATTTCCAAATGAACACTGACCACACGGATAAATCGAAATGAACACTCAGACACGTAGGCTCATACAGTGCTCCCAATAAAATTCCTCCAAATAAAGAAATTGACGGCGGACAGACATAGTCCATTTGCGCCTTATTTATCTCGGTGAGACGGATTTCGTTCACAATTTCTGGTATTTTTCCGGCAGATTCGCCGCAGATGGGATCCAGAGAGTTGATCAACGGCTTCGAGCTGGAGGCACTGCGCACGGAGATCGTGGACAGCCTGAGGCACGAGCTCAGAGAGATGGTCAGAGAGCTCGTGTTGAGCAGGACCTGGACGCAGACTCAGGTTCAAACGCAACCCCAACTTCAAGGGCTACAGCAACAGCAGCCAATCAAGGAGCACCACCAGCAACAACAACAACTGAACGTTCATGTGCCACCTTCAATGTCCTCCTCGAACCTGTATCAGACACACCTGTTCACCGAACTATGAGTGGTCATCAATTGATGGCAAATTTTCAGTCCTATTTTATATTTTACAATAGAATCAATATGTCAGTGTAGACTGTAGAGCATTCATGGAAGCAGGGGGACACAAACCACGTGACTCGGTTTGTCCAATAATACTAAGAGCCAAAGTGAATTATTATGCTGGAATCAGAAATGACTTTTAGAGTTGTCTCGACTTGGAAAAATCCCACGACAGCCTTTGATGACGTCTGCATTTCTTCATTCTCTCTGAATGGAAAAAATAAGCCTGTCTTGGGGATTTTTCAAGTCGAGACAGCTGTGAAAGTCATTAGTGATTCCAGCCTTAGAGAATGAAGTCTGAAGCTCCAAATGGACCTTCAGAGCTGAGCTGCCAGTAGAACAACTGTACAATTGTACATACGATTTTAATATAGAGCGTATAAACAGTTAAGATTAATCCATAAGGAGGACATTTGCGTATCCTGTACGTACACTCCCTCTTGCTTTGGTCAATCCTAACTAAAGCCTTCAAATCGCGCGTTTAATTTCACCATATGGCAACTGAAGGTGACGTTCGCCCAGTGTAACCCAGTGTTATGCTATGTTGTTCACACAACGTGACCCATGACTTTGTTAAACCACTTATTTTAGTGGTCAAACACCCGACATATGGTCGAGCCAGTATGGGCGATGACGACAGCGCACCCTGGTAGTGAACGAGTCTTACACAGATATGACATACTTCGATCACAAAACTTCCATTCAGATATCAATCAATACGAAATTTCGCGCAGAAAAGTTAGGGCTGCCGGTAGTTTTTACGCCTAGTACATGGTAAAACCGCACTGTTTTACACGCTCCCTGCGTCAAAAAGTACGTCACAGAACTCCATTAGCTTACCCCTTTAAAAAACAAATATTGCCGCCTTGAAAGCTTTAAATCCGCTTATAACTTATAAGACTTATTTATTAATTTAAATCTTTGTACACTTATCGCCTCTGTATAGCGATAGGCTCACAATTGTAGACAATTGTACAATAGACATATTCGATCTATCTATTTATTAAAATAATATACGGTCTTGAGGCTGAGTCGCATTGTGCGATTCTTGTAATCATGAGACTAGACGACGCAACCTTTTCTTTGCAATATGATCGAAACCGAGTAAAACGAAGCGGTTACGTAGAGTCGCGCGATGCACTAATTGCACAATGTGAATCAATTGATTAATTGATTAGGCCTAGTTGCTTAATTTCTAACCTCTTCATTCAGCCTGAGGCTGGAATCACTAATGACTTTTAGAGCTGTCTCGACTTGAGAAAATGCCAAAACAGGCTGAGAGTAAGTCAATTTTTTTACATTGAGAGAATGGAAAAATGCATGCGTCATCAGAGCCTGTCTTGGGATTTTGTTCAAGTCGAGACAGCTCTAAAACTGACTATAATGAGTCCAGCCTAAGTAATCCTCAAAGCAAACTGTACAGTTCAATGCGAAGATATTTTTAAATAAAATCTAGAGCTCAAGTCACCGATCTATAGTCGAAGTTATCGGAGATGGCAGTCTTAGAATCGAGTGTGTACATTCTAAGAGAAAGTAAGCGGAACGATGTCTTCCTACCTTGACTATTTGGGCGAAGAAGCGCGTCCCGGTTTGGACGAAGGCACTTTGTACTTGGCTGATGCGGAAGTCGCCCACGGACTGGCAAGAGGGCCGAGCTGCGGAGGCGCACCGACGTAGCGCTGCAGTTGCGCCATCCTGCGCAGCGTCTTATCGTCGTCCGGCGACATTTCACAGCTGCTATTCAGTGTTTTTGGCGTCGTCGTCGAACGAGAAGGCTGCTGATCCTCAACGGTTGAGGTTGAGGCCGTTGCCCTGTCGCTTTTGAATGGCGGGCGCCAGCCGGGCTTCGGCGTGGAGACAAACCTTGGCTGGCCAGGCCTAAACATGGGAGACGACACCTGTAAATCAAAACATGAAAAGGTTAATTGGCTTGCGTTGTGCGTTAACTCGCTAGGACTAGCTGACTTAAGTAAGGCGAAGAAGGTTAAGGGAGGTCCTTTTAATTTGATTTCGAAGGCCGACTAGACAACTCTACTCTAGTGCAAGAGTCACTATGTCTCGACTCAAGACTACTTTAGTACCGGTAAATTCCGGTTATGATGGGCAATTATCACAAAATTCAGCAATCATCTGCAGTTCTGCATCGTATTATGCATGCTAACGAATTTTCACGGTAATCTCCCTTCATACCGGAAGTCGCTAAAGCTGTCTTGACTCGGGACAGATCTTGAGATTTGCACTAGTGATTCCGGCCTTAGGCTGGAATCTGCCCTAATGACTTTTAGAGCTGTCTCGACTTGAAAAGCCCCCAAGACAGGCTCCATCTCTGAATGGAGAAATGACGTAGGCCTATTCCCATCATGTTTCGGGAATTTTTCAAGTCTAAAAGTCATTAGTGATTTCAGCCTTAAAGTACAAGCTATACACCATGTAAACCGGAAATGAGTGCCGTCTGCTATCCGCCATTAAAAGTAAACTTGGCCATTGAATCAACATTGAGCAGCGTTCCAAATGGCGAAGCCTAAAAAATATTACATGGTGTATAGAACTGCAAAATATTCTGGCCTAAAGCGAACCATTTTAGATTGAGGATATGCCTGTGGCATTGACGTCATAAAACATGGCTCACAATTGTCTCCACTCTGACCCATTTTTGCACCAGGGCGACTACAGCACTCTTAAAACCGACTATAAATAAGATGAAGTAGCGCACAAATAACACCTAGCACATGAATTCAAATATATGAAGGTTAATAAGAGCAAAGACTATGCTTCTGATTATAAAAAATACGACCGATGTGGTTGAATGGATATAACATATCAAAAGAACAGATTTTACACAAGTTGACTCAAGATGAGTCAGACGACCAAAAATGGCGGCTCATACAATAACAAGATAGACAGTGGCGCCACCTACTGATTCAATATGAATTCAATAAGCTTACAGGATAAGCTGAACGTAAAAATCAACGGATTCAACGCTAATCAATTAGGTCTTGCTGTAAATTATTCTGGTTAGACGCCTAGCATGTGTTGAAATGACGTAATTGTTTAGCGTTCCGTTCATTTTTACGCGTCGCTTTTTCTGACTAATACGAGCGTATTGATATTTCAATACTTTTAAAAATTCTTTTATTACCGGTATTTTATTCTATTATTATTTTTGTTTTGTTATTAATTCACTAGGTGGCGGCATGATCTGTTTGCTATTAAAAAAAAACAAAAATAAAGTCTTGGACGCATTTGCCCCAAATGACAATACATCTAGTAAACTCTTAACTATACAATTAATTAAAGAACGAGTCTTACCAATGGGGCAGACGAGGAACTCTGCAAAGCGTCCGAAAGTTTCTCTTTGGCTTTCTCTATGAACACGTTAAAATCCTAAAGGATAAACAAACAATTAGAAAACAATTAAAGCGAGTGATTCGCATTGCCCAATTTTTATCACGCAACGCAACAAGAGCTGGTCAAACCAATTAACTCGTATAAGTCTTATAAAAAAAAGGTTTTGCCGGGTCGCGCGATGGAAATTGCACAATGTGAATCAAGCCGTTAGAATAACTGGTCTAAGAACTATCAACAAAAAGAAATGGATCCAGAACCTTGATAGAGCTGCGCAAGCCGTTGAGCAGTCGCTTGACGCTTTCGCCCTTCGGGTTTCGAGTGAACGTCGAAATCTCGAGCATGTAAACGCACGGAATGGGCGTCCTCTCACGCCCACGCCATTGAAGGTTGCAGCCGACGACGAACGAGCCCTGTTCGAGCACGGTTTCAACGCCAAAAGCCTAAAAATAAAAATATTCTTTGTTGTAAGATAACAATTTGATGAGTTGATCTAAAAGCGCATATGCCTACCTTGAGGCCACCCCAGAACTTGACGCCGATGATCTCCTGATCGGCATTGACCAGGTAGACAATTTCAAATTTGCCACGCTGAGGTTGGCTAGTGTTTCCCACGCTCAGCACAACACCGACGACGTCCACTTCACCGTACAACGGTTGAAATCCTTGCGACAGGATGTCGTCGAAAGGCGTGAACTGCGATACAAATGAAATTCAAAATAGGACGTCTCTGATGACATATTATTTGATAAGGCGCTGAAACTATGAACTTGAAAAGCAAATTAAAGTAAATTAATCTAATTGAATTTTAACTAAATTAAGTCAAGCAAATCGCACCTCTCGTGGCTTAAAAACATGCTTTATAACGTCGTCGCCAATGTCACACTTCTCTTCAAATTTAGTCATCTTGGTGGACTTGACGAGCAACTCCCGGCCATTACTAAAAACAAAAACAGATAACGTAAGTGGATAAGTTTAATTAGTTAGTTATATAATTTTCCTTATTTTATTACTTTATGTAATTTGTTATTTACTTGTTTTTAATTTATTATTTTAATTACCAGCGACGCTCAGCCATGAGGTAGTAGATCCGCATACATTTGCCTTCCTCGAGCAGGCTGTTGATGTTTTCAGAAGGACGCCATAGTGTCATCATGGAAGCTATTGGATGATAAAGATTTTAACAACTACGATTTAATCACCACCTTAAAGTTATTAAAATTAACACTAACTCGTCTTTTCATCGACATCCATTGGATGCACGCCTGCCACTCGAACCTTCAGAAACGAAATCACGTTCCGGTCCTTTGGAAACTGGAAACAATCAAGAAAAAATGGCGAATAATTAAAATAGAAAATAAATAAATAAGCAACAATAAGTAGGCGAAATAACTAATTAAAATATATAATTAAATAAATAAACTAATAATTTAAAAAAAACATAATTAATAGGGCTCCAGGCACCTCTCCTTCGTCCTGTTTCTCCCGCATGAATTTCGACAATTTATGCTGCAGTTTATCCTGCTTCGTCTGTTCCGCGCTCAAGTTGTAACTGACTAGAGAAGCCTTTTGCGCGCTGGACAAACGAGACTGTAGTAAAATCAAATAAATAATTAAAAAATTAGAAAAATTGAACAATTCATTTTAGCAGCATCACACTTCACCTCAAAGTAAACTGGATCATTAGAATTCTTAAGCGCCTCGGCGAGTTCTTCTCCGCTAACCAGCGACGCCAAGTCAACAGCGTTCAAATTCCTGGATCCAGAAGAAAAACGCCGTTTCCGTGCTACGGAAAAATTTGAAATATGAGAAACATTAATTTTAAAACTCGTTATTTTTTTTATTAGGTTTAGTGAGGAAAAATGTAGAACTAAAAATGTCGCAGCTTACCGCAAAGCATGTCGTCTTTCTCAAGTTTGGTGCGCGCATCTTCGAAGAGCCTGTCCATGAGTGCGCACTTCATAAGGTCCGCCTGCTGGTCGGCCATGGCGTTCACTTTGGCGTTGCACACGATGGAACTGCCGTCAGACCGCTTCTCCAGGTACTGCAGGAGAACGAATTCAAGGACACAACTGTCAATATTACTTAGCACAATTTTGTGCTTGGTTTTAAACTTATTTATACATGCCTGCAAGGGATAAACTCGAGCAATGACGACGTCGACGCGGCCGATTGCACCACCGTCGGAGCGAAATGAATTCAGTGGCAAAGGGAATGGCCGAGGACATGGCAAGTAACCTAGCTTGGCATCCCATCTCGCCCTCCGGCAACAATTGTAGTTTAACTTTAGGAACTGATTAGACTGGACCTAAATAACAATAATAACATTAATTAATTACTAACAATAATAAATCACATAATTCTTCTTTTAATCATTTAATGAACAATAATAAAATTAAACATACCTCAAGGGGAGGACAGGCTTCGGAGGATCCGACGAGTTCCACGCCATGGACCACCAGTTTCTGGCCGACAGAAATTTCTCCTCGTTCAACCAGATAAGTCAGCGGATCATCCATAATTGCCTTCATGCTGTACCAGCCATCCGTCAACTCCAAATGAACCTTTAAAAAAAACGTTCATTTCAATTTTTGTTCTTTATAAAAAAATATTTATACAAATTGTTCTTACAGTATTCTTGGTGGCATCGACTGACGTGTCTTTGTCAAATTGATCCGACGTGTCTGCGTCAGAGCGGATAATGTCGGCCACGCACATAACCATCGTCTTCATTGGGATGTCGTCTCGCTCGGCGATCTTCTTGAGCGCCGATCGTCGGCTGCAATCGATTTCGCAGTTGACGCGGTACCGAAGCTCGCCGAACACTCGCGCCGGAGTCAACCACAGTCCGGCGCATTTGTGCGGAAAGCAAGCTTCCATGGCCGCCAGTTTCCAGACAATCCACCGGTAGTGATTGAAAACCCATTCGCGGCTGACCAGTTTCGGATCGACGCCGACGCAATCCACGAGAGCCTTGTAGAACTCTTCTTTTCCAGCCGAATTTCCGTCACCGAGGACGAGGCTGGCGTCCGGTTCGAGCTTGACGACGCCATCGGCGTCCATCTCGGATCGGAAGTGGTCGTCGAACGAGAAGCGGAATTCTTCCGCGTTGCGGCTGCGGACGTTTAGCGTCGCTTCTTTGACGCCGAGTTTCAACGCCTGCAAGCAAAATATTGAATTAATTAGATAATAAGAAAACTGGAACTAAAAATTGAAAAAAATCTAAAATAATAAAGCAAAAAAACATTAAACTTAATTCTAAAAATAAAAAAAATGAAAACAAATTGGGAAGGAAAAAAATTTGAACAAATGAAGCGTAACAGGACAACATAAATAGTTAGGCATACCTCCAAACTTGGTAAACTTCGCGGTATTCCACCGAAGAACTGCCTCATCGTCAACCTGGCATGATTGGCGTTGGTCTTGGCGTTGTAAAGCGACCCCATGGAAGGCGCGATGTTCAGCTTTGCTTTTTTGGCTATTCTTTCCAGTTGATCTTGGACGACCGTTCTGCGTCTGCTCGGCGCCTCGGAAGTCGAAGAGCTGATGGACGGATCGCATTTCTTGGCGGTTGAAGTGGCGTTATCCTCGTTGCAGTTGTTGGCCTGAGCCAGAGTCTTGCTTTTGACAGATCGCGATTCAAACGTATCGAACGAAGCATTGTCACCCTTGGAAACATCGGTTTGAAGTTCATCCTCCAGGAAGGCGAACGTGCTCTCCAACACTTCGGCGGACATGTCGTTAAAGGTAACGTCCAAATTGTGCTTAGTTTCCGCTTCTGGTCGTCCTGGACCCTTCTTCACCTGCTTATCATCTGCCGGTTCTTCTTCGTCGCCTAGAGTCGGCGTGTCGTTCCAACCGGCTATCGACATGGCGATGAGAGCTTGAGCGGCATCCAGCGAGTCCTCAGAGACATCCACGGCGTTGGAGACGTCTTGGCTCTGATTTGCCGGGTCCATGGCAGGCGAGCTCTCGTCGGCCTCGGCATCCTTGTCCTCGCTTCTGAGATTCACTTTGCTCGGCGGTTCGCAGACCCGCTGCTGATCTTCTGTGCTGGAGAAGAGACGCTTCTTGGCGCGGCAATCGCCTCCAGGACCGCGCTTGGTCAACGAAGACTTTTCGCACTTTTCAGAGTTTGTTTCAGCCGCTTCAGGTGACAAAGACTCCATAAAAAGTATGGCTTTTTTCAAGGCGTCCTCGGAGACCTTGCAGGGTTTGCCACTGGCCGTAGAGAAACCTTGAAATGTCTTGGGCGCAACGTCGTTGTGCGACGTCATTGTCGTCTCACTGAACCATTCCTTGTGCAATTGCTTCGCTTTTTCCATCGCACTTTCAGACACCGTCACTGATTTTCCACTCGCTGTGGAAAATCCTTGAAATGCTTGAATTTTCTCCTTGCCAGTCACCTCAGAGGGTTGGAGGTCTTTGAGGCCATGGGGCATCGCAGACTCTTCCCATTTCAGGTCTTCCTGATGACGACGTCGCGCTTCTTTCAGGGCCTTTGTGGAAATCTGGACTGCTTTTCCACTGGCCAAGGAGAAACCGGGCATGATGGCCATGGACGAAGTAGTCGGCTTGATGTGAACTTCGACCTGGTCCTTGGTGGACGACGACGATGGACATGGCTCCTCGGCTGCAGAAGAGTCTGCTTTTGGCTTTGAAGGGAGGACGATTGCAGGATTCATGACTTCCTCGAGAATCTTTGCTTCAGCAGACCTGAGCGTAGTTTCCTTAAATTTTGATTCTTTTTGCACCGTGGACAACTTGGCAGTGATTTCCAATGCAGAAGGGCAGGAAACGTCTTTCACACCTTCCAGCAGGACTTGATCAACAGCTACATCGTCACGTGCAACCGTTTGGTGAGCTTCTGCGGACATCTGGACAGTCTTTTTCAACAATGGATTGCAGGCTTCTTCTTGCTCCTCTTCTTCCACGCCTTCCATCAGGACTTCAAGAACGGCTTTTTCAGCTACATGGCCAGAAGGAGGAGCAAGCACGATTCCCTGACCATCAGCAACATCTGTAAGAGCATTCTTGGCGTTTTCTTCAGCATTCAAAACACTGTTCGTGGTTGCTTTGGAAGAAGCGTCTTTGTCCACGGACAGAGAATCTTTGTCCGCCAATATGGAGGAATCCTTGGAAAAATCAGCCTGTTCCTTAGAAAGATAACCCAGATCATTCGAAAAATCAGTTGGATGCTCAGAAAGATCAGTTTGATCCTCAGAAAAATGTGCCAGGTCCTTAGAAAAAACAGCCGGATCGTTGACTTTGTCCTCAAATTCTGACACTTGTTTCTGAAGATTAGTCGGCACTAAAGGGACGTCCAAATGCGGCGGCGATTTTGCCTTGAGCTCAACCTTGGGCACAATCGTTGGCCACAGCATTTCAACGTCTGGAAAATCCGAATCCCAGACATCAGCGTCATCCTCTTTGACTTCAGTGCAGACGTCATCAATCTCAGTTTGCTTTGAACACTCCTTGCTGTCCGCCACGTCGTCAGACTTGACAATTGAGAGGGCAATAACAGGTGGCGGCGCTGAACAATTTGTGGAAGTTGTAGCTGCATCATCAGTAGGCCCACATTTCGGCGGATCAGGCACGATTTTCGCTTCTTCTTTCAGTTCTTTGTTGCTTGGCTCACGTTGAGGAGGCTGCTTCACGATGAGAATGCTCTTCAAAGCTGCGCCGGGCCTGGGACAAAACTCGACCAAAAAAGGGTCTTTGAAGGACTCCAAGCAGTCCGTGGTGCAGTCGACGATTTCCATCAGCTGAGTTTCGTTGCTCAGCTCCTGGGTGCAATCGCTGAAACCTCGAGTAGCCAATGGCTTGATGGCGTAGTCGTGATCAACCGCTGGAGCCTTAACGATGACTCTGCGACTCAAGCTCACTTGAATGTCGCTTGGGTTCTGAAGCTGATGCTGTTTCTGAACCTCCGGATCGAAGGGAACGGTGTCCTCGAGAAGGTCTTCTTCGTCGACTGATGGAGCAGGTGGTTCCGGAGCAGGAATGATGCTGGCGATGGCCCTTTCCAAACGCAGCTGTTGCTCCTCTTGAAGTGCTCGCAATTTCATCGCGGCAGACTCGGCTGCGTCTGAAGGTTCTTTCTTCTTGTCGCCAGCTAAGTCTTTCTTGAGGCCGGTCTTGGAATTGCTTTGAGACTTTGAGGTCTTGGACTGGGACGGCTTAGGATCATTTTTAATCGCAGCAGCGGCATCAGACTTTTCTGGGATCCCCTTGCTGGTGACGGAGGTCTCGATGACCTCCTCGTTGACCTTGTCAGCTGCTTCGGAATCAGGAACGTCGGAACGCAAGTCCGCCATTCGTCTTCCTGCAAATAGTAACATTAGGTCTAGTTAGGTTACGTGTAATTAAAACTTAATATAGATTGTAAACTAACGGACGGACAGATTGAGTATATGCCTATTGATTAATATAAACATTAATTTGAAAAACCCCTAATTGAAAATAGCCAAATGTTTGGCTGAAGAAAACAAAATGAACTTACGTGGCAACGAAACTCTTGAAACTTTCAGCGCACTTTTCGGCTTCTTCGGCGTTACCGAGAAGTCCTCAACGTGGGACTCATCAGGCTTTCGAAGCACTTCTTCTTCTTGCGTTGAATTGTTGCCCAAACTGTCATTAACGACCGGGGAAGGAGTGCTCGAAACACACCTGCGGCTCGTCTCGTTGTTCTTGTCCGCAGGCCTGAGTTTCTCGGCCGGCTTTTTGAACTCCTGTCCTTCCAACGGCGTTCCAGGAATAACCACCTTCGCGCACACAGGTGGCGGCAGCTTGGATGCGCCGGCAGCTGATTGTTCTTGAAGCGAGGCAACACCGCACTTTGCAGCACTTTTGTTGTTGGCTTTCGTAGTAATTTCAGCGTTGTCTTTGAACGGATCTTGAAGTGCAACGTCGTCGTCGTTACTGTTCCATGTACTGCTCCTGGCAGAACTGAGCGAATCACTACCGATGCTGTCCTTCCTGTCCGCGTTGAACAACAACCCTGGTTTTTCTAAAAAAAAAAAATAAGAATTACTACGAGGCGTATTATTAGCCTAAAAATAAATTAAATAATTAAAAGAATAATTAAATAGTTAAACGCTGGCATAACTTTGGAATTCCATTAAACCTTTAATTAGCATGCCGGCAGCCGAAGGCGCTATTGGAGTGGCCATGGAGCTGGTCCACGACAGCTCGTGACCTCCCATAGAAGCTCCCAGGCTAAGGGTGAGTTCGCCAGGCGTGCTGTGAGTCCAATCCTTTGGCGTCCTGAAAACAAAAGAATAAAAAATCAGTTTAGCCTGTGTTATTAGTCGAGAACTCCGTTTGACACGTGTGACTGATGGGATTTTATCGGTGTTACCATTCAGATCCTTTAATTTCGGGGCTTCGTTCAGAGTCTTGAGATGACAAGCCGGGCGAATAAAAGTTTGGCGACGGTGAACAATCCATGCCGATGATCGGACTTTCTGGAATCAAAATCAATAGAGAATTCTCTTTATTCATTCAGAAATTAATTGTATTCATTTTTTATTCAGTATAATTGATAAGACATAGAATTGATGCAAATAAGTTTCGCCCCCAAAGCAAAGCCGCTCTTTATTAGAAGGACATTTTCAACAACAACAAAGCAAGGAGGCAAGTGATTAAACTTTATAACGACTCACCTTGTAAGTCTACAGTTTCATTGTGAGAGCTCGACGGCACCATGGCGTCTTCGAACCAATTCACGTTGATTTCACCAAGCTCTAAATGAACATAAGAATAATTACACTAGGGACTAGACGCGCAGTGTAGACAATTAAACATTTTCAGTATAAGGTAAATCTCATGGAGGCCGCCATGGTTTGGAAGGCGGTAAACGAAACACGAAAGCTATATGCTGATGGATAATTAGATTGATTGTGATCAGCCCAAGCTTTGAGCCGTCAATCCCGTCATAGATATAGGCCTACAATTATCCAGTTGAGTAGATTCTACAAACCTCTTCTCATCTTGTCAGTAAGGAGACCATAGAAGCAATCCTCATCTGCCATCGACTCGTCAAAGACGCCGTTCAAGCCAGATGCCAGCTGTTCACTCAACAACGACGACGAAGAACTTGATTTTGCTGCGTCCGGACGACTTGGCAAAGTGACGTCGTCAGCCACATCACCGACGTCTGCGGAGTCGACCTTGATTTCCTCTTGAGACATTGTCGAGCACTTACTATCTGCGTGTGGAATAAATGTACAAAAATAACAATCATAGGCCTAGTTGTGACATGTCACTTTCTATAAACAACACTAATTGTCCGACCGAGCGAAGGAGGCCGTCTACTAGCAGACGCTGGCTTACATGAACTTGAGTAGATCTGGGCCTATCTCATCAATTAATGATCCAAGCAGTAAAAGCTATAACCTGCATTTGCTGAGTTAAGATGAGCCAAAACGTATCTTAGCTTGGCTAGTTTAATTAAGTTAAGTTTAAGTATTCTAGCTAGGCGTTGGTTGCCGCGCGCGCTAAGATATGCACAAGCACTCAAACAGGCATAAATTGTTGGCTACTTAATTATGCCACATGTTTTATTTTGCTCCAGTTCTAGTTTAAGCTTGTGTGTGGTTAAAACTAGAACGTGGAGCAAAAACATGCGGCGTAAAATAGCCATCCCTTTCTTTAGGTGCTTTGTGCATATCTTTAGCCTGCATTTAGGCGTTCAGTGTAAACGGGTAAAATAAAATGAGCCAAGCTAAGACATAGATACGAATGGGCAAATCTTAGCCGGTCGAAGTCATATTTCAGGTTTCTGCTTTCACTGTGAACGCACCTTCACACGAGCAAAGTTAATTGGGACAGGTTTAGGCCTACCCGACGTCGACGTGCAAAACGTGGCCCGATCGGCGCAATCTCAACGGGGACAGAAGGCTGTCATCGTCGGAGGCAGAATGAGAGCTCAACAGATGGCATAAATTTCGGTTAACTTTGGTTTGAATCGCTTAAATTGGCGTGGAATTTAGCGAAATATGAAATGCCGATCTTACAAGACACCGCGACACGCAGCATTGAGAGCGGCCATCTTGGACGACATTTTCCCGCTTTCACTTATGAGCTCGGGCGCGCCGTCTGGCGCACCGGCTACAACGGCGCTCTTGCAGAGGCACTTTTATTTCTAATTACAGAAATTATTAATTAATTGATTAGCCTAGCAAATCACATTTAATTAACTTGTTAACAAATCACATTTAATTAATTTGATACCAAATCAGGCCTAATTAATTGGTTAACAAATTATGCCTAATTAATTTATGAATACAATTAATTAGTAGAAGGCAATTAATTAATGAACAGACTTAATAAATTTATATATTGTAATTAATTAATTAACAGTTTTAATAATTTATATATAGTAATTAATTACTTTATGAAGAGATTAGTTAATTTATCAAATGCAATTAATTAATTAATTAATAAATAGTAATAGTAATGAATCAATTTATAAATAGTATTACCGGTAGTAATTATTGAATTAATTAATTTCTGAACAATTTATTAACTCAGATTTGATGAATTTATGCAAACAAATGTATTTATCTACTAAGATAAAATGAGTTATTTGAGTTCACAAATTAATTAAAATTAATCTGTGTTCATAAATTAATTGATAATTAATTTATGAATCTCAATTAGTTTTGCAACATATTTCATTTAAATCTTGACTAATAATTGTTTGAAGAAAAAACGCATTTACTAGAAAATAACTAAAACAAACTACTAACTATACCAACTAGGTGCTATAACCATATTCGTTAGGTCTCATTTCATGAATTGAGCAATATTTCCATTTTGTCTGGTAAAAGTTGTCGGCCTCCAGGTTCTCTGACCTCCCTGTCAGTCCCGCCTCCACCTTCCAGCAGAAATTCAGCGTCATTGGCTTTTTTCTTGTCTGTTTTCAGGTGCAATTTGCCCTGCCTTCATTCTACCTGCGTAGACACGAAACAATTGCAGTGACGTCACGCACAACGTCCTACTTCCACCAGACTAGAACAACTGCCGACTAGAAGTCGACAACTTTGAAAGTTGCGCAAATGTTTTCCAACTTAGATTTTACTTTGTTGACCAATATATAACAGTGAAATTACAGGTAATTGAGTTTTGCAGGGATCTTGTTGGGATCTTCGCTCAATCCTGCGCAGGCAGCGCGCCTTATGTAAGCGCGAAAAGCAAGAGACATCCAATGATGAAAACGTCAGTCTGGCAGACAGTACTTGCCGTCATCATCGCTTCAGCGATCATGTCGCCAATCGTCACAGGTAATTTCTACGGTAAGGCATGTTAGATTTCACAATAAGCACTAAGGCCGAATAGGCGAATACTAATTATATTATAATTAAATGTAAACAATAAACCCGGTATCAGTATTAATTTATTATTTATTTTATGCTCGTAATTATTTTCTTAATTATTTATCATTCTCTTTAATTAAAATAACGCTTTACTGTTGATCGAGTGGCGCCGGGGCAGAGTGCTCATCGGACTGCCGGATCCGGTCGTCGAGCTCGTGAGCGACGCCATGCTGTCCAAACTCGGATCTCGACTTCCGCGAAACCCGCTCGTGTCCATCATCCTGTCCGCCTCCGAAGAAGCTTCAGACAAAACGCGACACATTTAGGAGTTTCTCGAGAGTGACGTCGTCATATTATTATAGTAAAATTGCACGCAGGTACCGGTGAGCGTGGACAATGGACTGGTGCTGTTGGACGCGCTCGTGCTGCTCGTCAGCGACGACAAACTGGTGTAGGACGACTGGTGCAGTCTGTTGTTCTTCACCAGTTTCCGGCCATTGCCATCGTCGTTGTCGTTATCGTCGTCATCGTCGTCCTTCTTGTTCTTGTCTTTGTTCTTTTTTGGGTTTCTAGGGGGTCGTCGACTGTTGATTCCTCCGCGGTCGCCAAGCAGAAGTCCGAGCCGCACGAACAGATCGTGTCGGGCGGATTCGGCTGGCGGTGGAGGCTGCGAACTGGAAGCCGCGCTCTCATCGTCTGCAAAGCAAAAATCGCTAATTACTTTCAGTTAAAAGTGGTTAGAAATTGCTGAGATAAACTACAAGCAATGAAGAAGTCATTCCAGGGATGCTACAAAATTAAAAAAAAAATGCAAACAGCAACAAAGATCCATGCTGAAAGTTTCTAACAGACAGGTGCTAATCAACAGGGTGATTCAAATTATGCTTTTTAGACACAAGACATTGAAATTGACAGCGAGGCCAATTGCATTCTGCAAATGAGATTTTAAAGGGCTATTCAAGATCTGTTTGACGCATTTTTATTGGTTTATTTGATTTGATTTATTATTTTATCTATAAAAAAATTAAATTCAAAGAATAACGCATTTATTTTAATCAATTTTACTAAATTTAACATTTCCCTCCATTTATATCACGTGTCGGCTCACACATTTCAACTTCCGGAGGAAACTGCCTGGAGCGCCATCTAGTCGCGTCTTTAGTAAACTGAGTTTTGTATAATATCGCACTCATGGTGATCGCGCTCAAGCAGACGACGATCGAGTGGAGCAGAATTGCATTTGTGAACACAGGAAATACGTAGCCGGAAGTTCTAATGTGCTGTCATGATTTGACGTCAATTTTATCCCGTTGTCTGCTGGTTCAAATGTAATTTTTCGCATATTTGGATGCGTGTTTGTGGAGAACGAATCAACCGATTTTGATAAAAATTTCTGCGAAAGATGGTTCCAGAAATTCATGAAGAATCGTACAGAAAAAGCGAGTTTAATTTATTCAGATTTTTCAAACAGATTCTGAATAGCCTTTAAATAATGGACTAGTGCTAGGGCTACTCAGCTTGGTCACACTCAAGTGTCACTTAAATGCGAAAGTGATTTTTTTCCCCCTCATCTGCACTATGAGGTCTACATAGCTGCATAGATCAACTGCAGCTCTCTTTCTTGACTCAAATATGTAATCTTGCTTGGCTTGAGTCAGTCTTGAGAAAGAGCTGTTGGTGATGCTTCAAGAAAAGTGAGCTAGTCTAGTACAATAGTACATGTACAATCATTTTATGCGTCGGACTACGTGTGCTCGTGCTAATTGTGCAACAGTGCTAGGTGACTACGTCATCATCGATGACGATTAGGCATTCGGTTAGTGTTGCTGAAAACTCACACGTTAAATATACGGACGTTGACGGACGTTTGTTACCTAGTGACCAAAGAGAGCGCAATTTGCGGATCATCCCCGCCGGCCAACTTTGGATAGCTGCGTTTATTAATCGTGTTGGGCGTGAATTAAGAATCGGAGAAATTGAAAAGAAATTTGATTTTTTTTTCTTTCAATCACCAAAAAAACCCTCTGAATTTGACGACGTACCTGAGAAGGCCGACGGAGAGATGGCGGCCAGTTTTCGTTGCTGCCACGGCAGTTGGAAGATTTTGGAAGTGGCACCAGCAGCGCCCAGGGTGGTCGAGGTCGCAGGAAGCGTCGACTCGGCCAAGAGATCTGCATTTAATTGCGAATCCTCGATTAATTATAATTAAGAAATACAGGGTGGTTAAAAAAGCAAAACCAGTCTTGCTTTCAGCCATAATGGGGCAGCGCGTTCACTGTAAAAGCTAATGAAAACCTGAACACGACTTGAGAATGTCTTTCCAATATGTAATCCGATGGCGTTACGAGGAACTCAAGACGCGTTCCGGTTTTCCTTGTAGGCTAAATTAAGCCCGGAATCACTAATAGGCCTACATATCTCAGACCAAGTCTCGAGTCAAGTCAGCCTTAGCAACTTCCGGTTGTGAAGGGCGATCACCATCAAATTCCTCATGTACATGTAGGCTTATCTTAGCTTTTTACTCTACACTGTAAACGCGTAAAATAAAAACAGCCAAGCTCAACAAATTCATGTTTTAGCTTATAAGGCCGGTTCAGATGCAAACCGAAAAGTGAAAAACTGGAAGTGAAAAAAAATCCAGTTTTTGCTTTAATTGGGCCTACAAATTTCGGTTTCACCGCTCACAGGCAAGCTGAAAGTGAAATATGTAAAGTCGAAACCAACTATTTGAACGGAAATCATTTTTTGGTTTCAGTCTTGTCTTGAGATCAAAATTCGGTACACGTCATCACTCCCACGGGGGACGTTTTCAGCCAATGAGAATTGAGGATTCAGAATATCGATATTTTAGCGGTGAAATACGGATGTCGATTCCGATCTGGAAACCGATGTCGATAATCTCACCGACGTTGAACCGAAATTCATTTTTGTCCGCAAACCCCTTAACGATGGAATCTGAATCTGAATCTGAAAACTATAAACTGAAACTGAATTTTGTAAAGGAGAATTTGGTTTCGGTTTCAGTTTCGGGTTTTTATAAATTTTCATCTAGCTTCTGAACCGGCCTTTAGTGTGAACGCGCCATACTATCTCGGCAAGTAGGCCTATTACTCAAATTAGGCCTCTTCTGAAAATGTATTTAGGCCTATAGATGTACTTGTGCATATACAATTCGTTATGGCATTAAAGAATCTGAGAATAAAAACACTTGAAAACAAAAATGGAAGCATTGGAGTAGACAGGTGATTATATATTTAATCACCCAGCAAATACACTTCAGCACCATCAACAAACAATGGACGGAAATCGATCTTATTTGAAAACTTTGCAAAGGCCAAGAGGCTTTAATTAAACAAAATAATGACCTTCTCTGCAGGCATAATCGTCTCTGGACGGTGAGAACTCCCGTCGTCCGTGACGAGCTCGCATGAACGGCGTGAAATGGCCATTGGTTTTGAGCTGAGGTCTGCTGCTGCCGGCCTGTGCGATCAGCTGAGGCACCGGCAGCAAGCCCGGGTCACTGGCTTGACGGACGTGATGGTCCGACCTCTTGGACACTTTGGCTGTAAATTTACAAATTGCATCAAAAAAAATTATGATGACGAAAATGAAATAAAAACCACATCGTAAACAAAGTGACAAACAACTCGTTTACTGTAATTCGCGAACATGAAGCATTAAAAAGTCTGGCTGAAAGTGTCAAATGCTGTCAAAGTGTCAAGTGCAACGGCCCAGCAGGGCTGCAGAACCTTATGCGGTGTTTTCTGTGTGTGTGGAGAGGTTTGTTGGGATGCTCGAGAAGATGGCACGCGTCAAGGGTTAATGACCAAGGTCAAAAGAATACACCCAAGATCAAGATTTTCTTTTTAGCCAAATTATTTTTCTTGACACTTTGGAAAGAAGGCTAAAGCAAAAAAAAAAACGCCCAAAAATCAGAATTCGTCTTAGACGCGTCTGCTTTGCTCACAGTTTAATTAAAGGTTGCTATCAGTAGTGACTCAACTGACTCAAGCGTTACTCACTCACAGGCTTCCCTCGTGGATGAGCAAGCATGGACCGCTCAGTCACGTTGAAGTCACGCTAGAGTCAGGTCTTATAATATCAACGTAAAAACTCGAGTATCGATTCTCAAAATTACACTGTACAACATATTTGTGTTGTAACACATTTTTGTTGTAGGCTGTTGTAGGTGTAAAGATGCTTTTTGATGTTTTAAAAAAGAAGCGAAGTTTTTTCACTTTTTAGTTTTAGGCTTTCAAATCGCTTTATTTTTAAAGATATTTCTTCTAAGATGTAGATTTATTTGAAATTGTATAAGCTTCCCTGACTTCCGGTAAACGATATGTTCTTAATCGATCAGATGCGTCACGTGACACTAGCGTCACACGTGACACTGCTCTGGCTTCTCACGTGGCACACGTCATGCCGCATGCGCCTTCGATCGTAGACCTTAATGGAATAAAACCGGGGCCTTGTTTACCTTATATTCAAAATGGCGCCTCCCGCGAGAGAAATTGAAAGCGCTTTTAATATTCAGCGTAGAAAATGAAAAGAACGGGATAAAATAAAAATATTAGGCCTAACGTGTATTGTCGTCGAATTACATCGTATCACTAAGAACACGACGTAAACTTGAGCTCGTCTTACTCAAGACAGCATTTAGCTAGTCACCATATCGATCGCACGTGCATTCTCAAGATCGCAGTTGTTCAATCATAAGACTGCACTAGTGCACGAGCGATGGATAACAATGTAAAATCTCACGTGCAAAGGTACTGGCTTGAGTAAGAGAAGCTCAAGTCTGTGGTTGGCAGACTGGCATTACTTGCTTTTCAAAATTACTGCCATTTTTGGGCGGTTACTCTGTACGAGCGTACATGTATATGAAACGACCATTTTTACATCCAGAAATTCCAAATCACTTTTGCACCGAGTTATCTTTTCGTCGGCGAAGCGAGAAAATGGCGGCGTTGATGATGATGTTGATGACCGTCGGTGGTCATTAACTCATTATCATGGCCAAACTTAATTGCAGAGTCTCGACAATCCAACTGCATTTACGCGCGCTCTTATAAATCCTCTTAACCTTCAAATCTTGCCATCATGCTAGTAATAATTGGTTAGGCGGCTTAGGCCTATTTGTTGTTGTTTTTATTTTAAAGTGAATCTTGAATGTGAGCATCATTTTTAAATGATTTTTTTTTCCCATTTACTTTCCTCGTAGAGAAGAAAATTTTAAAAGTTTGTGTCTCCACCCAAGTTCATTGGAGTCCAAGAAAGTCAGGCAAGTCTTTTTCCAAAGGCCTAATGTCCTTCATCCTCCCCATCTACAATATAATTCTAGCCATTTTCACAAAGTGGGTGTGGCAACCATTTTGTTTTCTGAAGCTGCTGGCGGCGTTGCTTCTTGTTTCCACAACTTTCCAATGTTTCCATCACTTGCTTGCTAGGAAAAGCTTTACAACAACATCCACACTCGATCCACTTCCGCTGCTGATGTTGCACATCCACAATGGCGCGTTTCATCTTAGGCCTACTTAAAATTACATGTAACTTACCGTTCAGGCCAGGGCCACTTATAGTTTGTTTTGAAATTTGAATTTTTTTATGGTCTCTTGCGCCGTTTCCATTAACGTTTTGTTTTCCGCCTTTGTGTCTTGAGTGTGTTTGTGTTGCTAAAATAATATTGTTTGCGCTGCCAACCATTTCAATTTTTCTTCAATGCAAACGTTAATAGATTAGGCGTATAAGTGAGTCACGGGCAGACAGTCAGTCAAGTCAGATTGAAAATATCTGTGCATGGACTACAATCATGCTGTGAAGTTAATAGAGTGGTTATACACATATGTATGTTTCGGACTACACAGCAGCTGCTGTAGTCCGGTCTTACTAGTGGAGCTATGCATATATTAATTGCGATGCGTGGTACGGTAGCAAGGAAAAGTCTTATCTTTATTTTAAATTCTTAGTGCTACTTCTCAGTTGTATCTTAATATTATTCTTGGAAATTTCCACGAATAATTCTAATGCTGGTATCCCAATCTTTGACTAAATTTGTCACTTGAGCAGAGCTTTGTTTAGCTCATCATCTCAAGTAGTCTTAGGCCTAATTCAAGTCATGATTTACTTTGCGATGCTGCGGAAGAGTAGACTTGAACGTAAGATGAATCAATTAATTCAGCATAAAGGTGGGTTCAGAGGCGAACCGACATGTGAAAAACTGAAACTGAAACCTGAAAAAAATTCCAGTTTCAGTTACACAAATTTCGACGTTTCACCGTTCACAGGCGCAAACTGAAACAGAAATATTTCCAAAGCAGAAACCGAATAATTTGAACCGTAAACAGTTTTCGGTTTCAGAGTCGTGAGATAAGAGTCTGTCTTGAGAAAGAATCTGTCTTGAGATAGAATCTGTAGCTTCTGAGTAAAATTCGGTTCGTGACGTCACTCACAAGTGACGTCCATCAGCCAATGAGAAGTGAGGATATTCAGAATATCGATATTTTAGCCGTGGAAATACCGATGTCGACTCCGATCCGGAAACCGATATCTAAAATCTCACCGATGTTGAAACAAAATTTATTTTTCGTCACTGCAAAAAACGTGAATGGTGGAAACTGAAGCTGAAAACTACAAACTGAAACTGAATTTTGTAAAGTCGAATTTGGTTTTTCGGTTTCAGTTTTAAGTTGTTTTTTTAATTTTCAGCTCGCCTCTGAAGCCGCTTTTAATCTGATTATCAACATTAGGTTAATGCATTACATTTTATTTCGTATTTAAAGCCATATTTTACAAGTAGGCTACTTGGTGTTCAATTCGATCATGCTGGATCGTGCTTACGTCAATTTGAATTGGAAAGGGGGTTAATCATGATGGTATCACGAGGGAGGAACTAATTGGATGTGGATCTAGTAGGCAAGTGAGTTAATTTCCATGCGTGTTTATACACTTACTGGCAGTGGTGGTCATGCGACACAACGGACACTGATCACTGCTGAACATACACGAGTAACATCTTTCGTGTCCGCAAGCGTCGATCAACTTCCTCTTCTTGCCCTTGTCGAACGGCATGTGGCACGATGGACACTGGTCGTCGACTTCTGTCGAGGAGACTTGATCGATCGGACTTCGATCGACGGTACCGTTGCTCAAGTCAAGCTGCTGCTTCACTGCCGGAAGTCCGCTAGTACTGGAATCTTTGAATTAATCAAAAAGAAACAAAATCCAATTTATTATAATGTGAATTTGAATTATACTAGGCTTTTAGTCTGAAATACCAACAATGTCCGAGCGAGAGTTGCACATAACATACAGTCATACAGTAGGCCTATCATACGCCCTCTCGGGCAACAAATTTTTAAATAAGCTCGTAAACGGCTCTGTAATCTTTGAAGTTTTCAAATTAAATAAATAAAATGTTAAATCAAACTAAATTTAGGCCTAAAATTTGTATAATAAAATGTACAACTTTCAGACAAAAATTGTAAAAAATTCAGACAAAATTGAAAAAATTTCAGACAAAATATCTAATAACTTCAGACAAAATAAAGAAAATGCCAATCAAATTAAATCTAGGTCTATAACTTGCAAATAAAATTGTAAAAATTTCAAAAAAATTAATTATATGTAAAACAAAATTATAATTTTTAAATACGAGCGAATGCTAGATCATGCCTACAATTAAAAAGCATAAATAAATTTTAAATAGGCCTAAATTAAAAATCTCATTCAAATGCTATATACTTAGTATAGCGCCTGGTAAAATAATTAAAACATCAACTTATATCCACCATCCTTACTGTGAATATCACGTGATCTCGTACGTGATCACAACATACCAAAATACTACACACTGCCCCCACAGATTTTTGTATATTCCTTTTGAGGAATGAAAATGAAACAGTATAGCCTAATCTGCCCAACACCTTAGATAAACTCATAGTTTTATTTTCTAACCTTGGTTAGGCCTAGCTGAGAATCACTATAACTTGCTTGACAGGTCTCGCGCCAAGCGTTAATTACTATTTACGAGAAAGTACGAGCCTAGTAAACTGTCTAGATTTCTGTTGGGGAATTTCTCGTTAAACTGCTAAACGTATAGTGAATATCTGCAAATGTGCATATATTCCGCATATATTAATCATTAATATATTCCGCATATATTAATCATTAATATATTCCGCATATATTAATCATTAATATATTCCGCATATATTAATCAATAATCATTAATATATTCTGCATTTATTAATCATTAATATATTCTGCATATATTCATCATATATTCTGGATGTATTTAAGAACCATAAAACATTTATTCATTAAAAGCACTTTGAGATGAGCAACTATGGTTAAAAATCTTTGTTTAGCCCATTTTAGCAAATTAGTTTATTTGTCGAGTGAGTCTATTTTGAAGGCATTAGTGTTAATATTTATGAAATAAAATTTTTGAAACCATTTTTCCTTTTTAAAAAGATGGGCCTATTTTTAAAAGTATTTTTTGTTTTGTTTTCAGCTTTCAGTTTTGCATTTAGTTTGTAAAATTTGAATAAATTCAACTCCCCGTTTAATTCCACATTTTGAAAGCGTTTTTCTGGATTTTTTTTAAATAAATGAAACCAAATAGGCGAATAATGATAATAATAAAAAACCTATGGTGAACTTTAACAAAAATAATTAGGCTTAGGTTGACATTATTTTATAATAGGGCCTACCCGGTAGAGTAAGGTCATTCCTACATTTATCCACATTTAGGCTACCGCATAAAGCTCTGGATGGCAAAATGGCCAACTTACCACATGCGAGTTGCACAAGTTGTCCCAAGATTTCTCACAAACAGGCCTAATCACAAATTATATCCAGTTAGTAGCAAGAGCCAGTTGTCTTTAAGCGATTCCTGCATGTACGTGTAATCATGTCTGGTCAAGCTAGGACAGGAGCAGCAGCACAGTTTCAACGGCGCACAGTCTGGTGAAGGGCTCATACAAGTTTCAATCACAAACACAACCAATTGTAGAAGAGCTTGTGCAAATTGACGGAAAAATTAGCATTTGAACTGATCGACCATCTGGATTATACTGGATGCATGGTGGTGGTGCGGGATCAATTCATCAATACAGGGTGTTCCAAAAATATTCCAAGAACAGTAATTTGTGAAGGCCTTTATGTGTAGGGCCTACATGAAGTTGACCTAACACACGAAGTAGAATTGACCAATTGACCATGTAGGCTGATGTAGCCTACAGTTTAAAGTGAGGTCTACTGGACTAGTAGTAGGCCTATTTAAGATCCATGTAGCCTGTTGACCCCCATAATCATTTTATTAAATTATTAATACTAATAATGTCCTAGGGGCTAGGAGGGCAATAGCATTAACCATAGACTTGAACTTGTCTCACTCAAGTTTGCCTTTTGTTTCACGTGAGAATCTCCATATTGAATTCCATTATTGATCGCACGCTGCAGCCACAAGACTGAACACGCGATCTTGAGAGCATTAGGGTCTACTAGACTCGAGTCCTTCGTTCGCTTCGCTCGGTCGGCCAACTAATTAATAGAAAATCCGAGCAAGACATTGGGAACACCGTGTACCGGCTGGCGCACATGTGCCCCCGTGACGCAACCGAACACCGTGATCGCAGAACAAACTGTAGGCCTAGGCCTACAAATAAAAGATGGCGCGGCGCACCCCGACAACTTGAAATATTAAAATTCAATTCACGCTTTACATAAAAGTATGATTAATATAATAGGCCTAGGCTAGTCGGCGCATAAAGTAGGCCTAATGGCGGTAGGCCCTGTCCCTTTTGTAGATTCTGCTGATGGCGCAAATGGGGTGGTCATGGCGCACCACCATTCAAATAATAAGGGGCTTCAGCCCCATAGGCTTACATGGCGCTGAGTAAACACTATTGGACGCGGAGGTCGCAGGTTGGAAGCAACTTTCACTAGGCCTAGGCCTAATGCAAGAAATAAAAAAATTAGGCCTATGGTTCCGCTAGATGGTGACCCCCAAAGTCCTCCTCAAGTAAAGGTTGTCGCTCGGAAAGGAGGGTAAGGGAGGCAAGTAGGCATAATTTGCATATGCACACATGACCAGCTGCTACATCATAGGCTTATATGTGTTTGCGATGCACATATGTTCCATTATGATGCGTCGATTCATATGCCCAGGTGCGTTGCCATCACCACCACCATCATACCTCCGCCTCCTCCCCTCACAAGTTCTCAAGTCCGTGACGCAAAAAACCCACACCTTCAAAATGGAGGCCGATGGCACGCGCCATGTTAGTAAAAACCCTTCTTAAACGCGTCTCGCTCAATGACTCCATTGTGAAGATTTTTCTGCTTCTGGAGGAGGACGATCCCCAACTCCACGTCTGAAGCCGAGCTCGAGCCTTGCAAGACCAGAGAATTATTTTGAATTTGAACAACATCCGGAAAGGCTAGAAACGATATAATACAGTCAAAGAGTACAAAGAGGTGCAAAGTCAGTAGGCCTAGTAGTACTAGGCCTGCATGTATATTTTAAACCCCACACAAGCACCGGATGGATAGAAAATTTAAAAAAAATCTAAATGTCTAAATTCTAGGCGTAAGATAAAAGATGTTTGAGTCACAAAACACCGGACAATGGACGCACTTTACAGGATTCGATTTCCGGAGAAAACCCTCCAACTTCCAGATAAAGAAAATCCAAAGAAATGAGCAAGATTTGAAGCAATCTTACGGTAGCAAGCATAGAGCCATATCGGTAACATCAGACATGACAGACTTGAGCTTGTCTTACTCAAGTCAGCCGTTTTGCACGACATAATTTCCACATTGAAAATGACATTATTGAGCGTACGTGTGCATTCACCAAGAGTGAAAGTGCCATCTTGAGAATGCAGGTGCAATCAATAATGAAATTCAATATGGAAATTCTCACGAGCAAAATTAATGCTGACTTGAGTAAGACGAGCTCAAGCCCGTGTGGTTAGCGAAGGACTAGACAACTGTGGGACTACTAGCGGACTCGGAATTGCAGGTCCGTGCTGGTCTCATGATCTGTCTGTCTGGCTTACCAACTTAATGACGTCACCGTTATGCTAGCCAATGTGCTCGGTAATAAAAACTAATAATAGGCCAAATACATTAAATTCTTGCGATATTTCTATGAAAATATCGATATTTTATTGACCATCCTTTAATACGATCGAGAGGCGCAGCGTCCATAACTGCGGTTGATAACTAATTCTGAGTGTAATCGCTCTTCATTACCGGAAGCTGCCTAAAGCCGTCTTGACTCGAGACAGGTCTTGAGATTGCCATAATGCCGTTACTGATTCCTGCGTCTTCTTGGCGTCGCAATGTCATTTACTCTCGCTCGGATATTTATTAATTAATTAACTAGGATAATTAATAGCACCTGTAATGACGCATGACGCTACGTTGCCAGCTACCCTGTCTGCGTCTGGCATCTGGTGGGATGTGCGTGTACGAGTGAAAGGTCATTCGCAGGCGCTTCACACGCGCGGCTGGACAAGGTACCGGTAACCATAATGTCGATCACCTTAATGCGTCCAAACTAAGGTGAAGGTATATGAGGATGGCTGGGGTTTATATCTACATGGCCCACTGCCATTGCATCCTGACCACGTGACCTGAACAATAATTAAGTCTTTTACAGAAACACACTCACGCTCTGTGTGTAGAAATACAGTGGCGATTAACATGCTCGGCTAATGACAGTCGTAATTACACCATGAGCCAATTCTGCGGTAGGCCTATGCTGGCACTTACTACAAGCTAGGTCTAAGCCACTGAGGAAAATAATTTAGAAAAAATTAAAATTAAAAGTACATGGCATGCCTAGTTACCCCAACCTAGGCTAGCCTACTTTATTGCGCTTTTGTTTACGCAACGTAGCCTGGCTTACGTGGACATGTTCGTTTGACGTCATTTGTCGGCCATTTTATAACCGCAAAACGGTTTCATTTTGTGGCTAAAAACAATCAATCAATCAACAAATAGCGCGTAGAATCGATGAACACCCTACCGGTTTGTGAACTTGCGATTTTTTTTTCCATTCAAGAAATACGAATACATGGACTAGGCTTAATTAAATTTTTTTTAAATCAATTTAGGCCTAATGGCACAGCCATAACCGACACGTCACCAGGCGGAGAGAGAGAGAGAGTGGTAGGCCTACGTGGGAGATTTTCTGCTTAGGCCTAAGTCATTTTTTTTGGCCAATTTTAAAACAAGTTTAAGCTACACCGATTTTTTTTATGTTTTGCTTCCCACGTGTAGTTTTTGCTACTTTTACTCGTGTCTGTGTGAGACACACTAAACTAGATTCTTGAATGGAATTTTTTATCTTCTTCGCATCAATTTATCTTCTTAAGCCCTCTCTCTCAGGTGTAGGCCTACGGCATATTGCCCATATTAGGCTGGCCGCCTATTGTGGGACTTTTAAGTTTTTATTTCTACTGGCTGCCAATGTTTTTCTTGAGTGCTCTCAATAATGGAGTTTTAGAAAATAGGCTTACATATAGCCTAAGTACATGCGTATTCAGGTAGGCCAATTTCGAGCACGGAATCAACTTAGGCATAAATGCGTCCAGCATTCAGATAAGAGATACCAAAGCTTAAACATACGCATTTGTTGAGCTAAGATGCGCCAAGACGCAGTAGCTTGGCGTGACTGGTTTTATTTTACGCGTTCACCGTAGGCCTAATTTTAATTTAATTAATTAATTTGATTTAATTTAGGCCTAGTTTTTATTTTGTTTGTGTTTTTATTTAATTAGATTAAGGAGAATTAACAGGTCATTAGGACCTAATACCGCCTACACCTCAAGGGCGTATGCCTAATGCCTGTAACCACCCTTAGCTGGAATTTGCCTCGTTAGGCCTATTTGAAATAAACAGCAAATTCACGTACTAGCCTAGGTCTAGGCCTAAAATTAAATTTTGTGAACAAAAAAAATTAACTTGAAAAACCAGACAGGATGAAGAAGTAAACAGGTATATACGATGGCATAGATCACGTTCTCCCCTCAAAATCGCCTAGGGGCACAAATACAAACAATAAATAAGCCTACCTCTTGGTTTGAAAAAAAAAAAAAAAAGATTTTAAGGAATTCCTTCAGGAGGGAAGGCAACCTTCTTGTCTGCCTGTGAGTCTGTGACCAAATGCAAGAGAAAACGCGTTTTTAAAAACAGAACTTTACATTTAATCTTAATCCAAATCCTGATCCCAATCCCAATCTTAGGCATAATCTAAATCCTGATCACAATCATAATCCAATAGGCTACTAAAATCCCAATCCTATTACATGTAACCTAGGCAGTGTAGGAACAATCCCAATCATAGGCCTATCGTAATCGAAATCCTTAGGCCTATTCTAATCCAAATCCTATTTCCAATCCTGATCCTATGCCTAATGCAAATCCTAATACAATTGGCTAGTGATGTGGCGACGGTAATATAACCGATTACGGTAATATTACAGAGCATTGTTACCAAATCGGTATTAGGCCTACTGTAAAACTT
>JAQIYI010000060.1:0-34365 GCA_034700265.1 Polyzonium germanicum
AATGACATCATAGTTCGCTGGAGAATTCGCTGGCCAGATCGCGTCCCATTTGAAATGGTTATTCGCGGCATGACGTCTAAATTCGCGATGTGACGTCAAAATTCGCTGGAGTTCGCGGCGAAATTCGCTGCAGTTCGTCCATGTGGAACCACCTTAAGTGACGGCCTACCAATCAGTGATTGCCATTCTACAAGGGGCCTTGACCCTACAACTGTCCGAGCGTTCTGACGGAGCGAACAGCTGCTAGCAGACTCGAATCGCATGTAAGCCTACTTTTGGCAAAAAAAAAATAATAAAAAAAAAATAAATAAATGTGCCATGCTAATCTCCCTCGGACTTTAGTTGCATCACGAATCCACAATGATTACATGCTACTGGCCTAGTTGAAAGTTCTCTTTTAGGCATTTGTTTGTTGAATTTTGCAGCTGCACCTGGTTCAGATTGTAATGCGTCATGTAACAAAATAAAATTCCAATTAGCATGTCAGGAGGCGGCGCTTTACGTCGAGCGAGAATCAAACTTTAGCGCATTTCATTGTGGGTAAAAAGAATTGACGCCCCTTGAAGACGGCAATCACTGATTACTCACTTATTCACAGCAAGTTTAATATTCAAAAATATTAGGAAAAGATGAATGCACGTTAAAAAACATTATATTTTGCCAAACATTTGATCGAATGCTTGAGTGTGCAGACGGAAGAGGACCGCTCGTTTTCGCAATGAACGTCACTTCCGGTCGGCGCTCAAGCAACGACCGTTGGAGCGAGACGTCGACGATGGCGGCCGCCACTGCGGCTCTCAGCACCACCATGCAGATCATGGGCCGAGGGCTGGTCATCGGCTCGACAGCCAGGTGACACTCGGATTATTATGTAATCGCGCCACCTGCTTTTTGGCCAGCAACTGCTGGGCACGGAAGGCTGCTTGCCACGATCGAAACCAGCCCGATCTCCCCTTTGATCCGCACGTAAAGGTCAACCAGCTAGCGTGACGCTAAACGCAATATATTCCACTCTGGTGGTCAGCCTTCCCCAATTGGTCAAAGCGACCAAAGTAAAAAAATTAATTAAATCTCTCAAGTTACAATCTGTCACAGCGAGCAATGCAAGTGCGACGTCACGATAGATGCGTGTTCAACCTACGGCACGCGAGCCGGATCCAGCCCGCGCTACCACCCAATAAAATCAATATCAATGACACAAGTGACTAAATAAAAATAGTTTCGGTTAAGTCCAGTCGCTTTGGAAAGTCTTCTTTCGCTTCGCTCGCTTGGCCAATTAACTAATAGCTAATACAAGTCAATAGAGATGAGTAAGACCATTTAAAAAGTGTAAAAATGACTAGAATCTAGGGCCACTGTCTTCACTGGCCCTCCAATGAATATGCAAGTGGCCCTCGAAGACAAAAGGTTGGCCACAGCAGGACGAGTTTGGGTGCGTTGCCATGGAGACAGCATTGCACGCACCTGGCAACAACAAACGCGCAGAGCGCACCGATACGCAGCGTAAGGACGATCAATTAAAACGCTTTCGACAGTCACAGACCGACGATCAGGCCTAACCTCATCGAATTCAATTTAAGCGACTTAATAAAAGCTGCGCGCTGATTGCGTTCACACTAGATGCTACTTTTGCGCGCTTTAAAGCTAGGGCTCTGCGCGGCCGCATCACGACCGCGCGATCAGCAATCGATAATAACGATTGATCAATAGCAATGCACAATGGCCATCCGATCGATCGCAGCGGAAATGCGACTTGGCTCCGCCCCACCCTGTCTTCGATCAAAATAGCGTCGCCAGCGAACTTGGTCCGCAGCTCAAGAAGGCGTCTGGCCGTGCTCGGCGCTTCAATTAGCCCCTAAACAGCCAACGTAATTACGCCGTATATAGAGCGCGCTACGTCGTCGGGGTGCAACGAATGAGTTCGAGCAGCCTGCGCACCTTGTCCGGAAACTGGTGAGTCATGACCCACACGAGTAGACATGTAAATATGACACAACGTACATTTGCGTCAGTGCACAAATATGCGAGACCCAAATGGCGAACTTTCTCATCGATGGTAGATGTGTGCGCGCTAACAACAGGTTAGCATCAATGGCAGCAGTATATATCGACGTTCATTGCTCAATTCTTCAACAATTAATTAGCATGAAATTAGAAACAAAATTTCAATTCTTTCCATAATGAATCTCAATTTGCGCATTTCATACAAAATATGTCCCTATAGGCCTACATTGTACAATATGGAGAAAATGCCAAAGAGAAAAATATACTTTTCGGTTTGCATATGGGCAGACAGAACATGCGATTGCATACGAATCCGGGCTCGGTTACTCACGAGTCAAACAGTCCAGTACGGAATAATATTTCAAAATTGAAGCCCTAAGGCGATGTTATTCCGGGAGTTACATGGGCGGAATTCTGCGCCGCCATTGCAAGACGGCTGCCATAGGCTGCAAAGGGTAAGGCGAGAGGTCGGAGCGCTGCGTTTCCATTGTAGTCTACGCGCAACCCGTCTTGCAATGGCGGCCCCAGTTTTGGCGCGGAACATCGTGTATAGTTAGGTACATATGAGTGGCCATATCTGTAACCACCAGGGTGACAAGAGCATAAACGGTTAGTGTCCGTCCGTGAGAATGAATGCAACGAAAGCACTGCTAATTGGGCGAAAACGGCTCGTTAGATGGCGCTGATGATGCTTGGACTTCCAGCAAGACTGTTCGAATTGGGCGTGGTGTTTGGCGCGACTGGCCAAACGCAACAAACCGCAACAGTAAGCCCGACCAATGCAGAAGCGTAACGGCCTACTGTAGGCCTAAATGGCACGTCGTGTAAATGAAACCGTGATGCCCATAAAAAAGACATGGCGAACGACATTACGCCTAATGGCGTTTCCAAAAACCCATTGCTGGTCGTCGAGAGACGATTCCGGCCCCTCCACCCCTCAATTTATAGTGCGGTTGCCCAGTCTAATCTTCCAAATTGAAATGACCGATAGAGCGAGGATTTATGACCATCACTGATGGTGGCATCAATTGATCACGCACCCACTGAGAAGGCCATTCCTGGCCTCCAGGGAATTCAGGAGCGCACTAATCCAGCGACTAACATCGTCCATCCTCGCACGTGCAAAGTCTCTCTAGCTCCATTGTAGAGATGCTCACATTGAAAACATGGCGCGAGCTAGGAAGCACGTGTTAGCTGTGCACGTGCTGCCTAACACGTGCTTCTATGGCTTCAGAAGGCAGCCAAATAATCACGCAGGATATGATGAATACAAAACAAATGAATAAATGAGAGAAATACCAATGAAACAAAAGAGAAACAAAATACTGCAAAGCAGAATAAAGTGAAATGAAAAAGAATTTCAAAAGAAACAGAGCAAGAATTGGGAAATGTAAAAGCACCTTTGTTTAAGCCTAGGCCAGAGATTAATCTCGGAACATGAATGGACTTATCTGGGTTGTAAATATGAAATGATACGGGGCGATCGAGTAGGCCTATTCGAATGGACTCGTCCGGCATTCGAGTGGTGGCTGTGGGGCGCAAGGACTGGGGGCGAATCGTAAGCCCTTCCCTCGGTGACGTCGGCCTCACACTCGGCATGATCGCTCGGTGCGTGCACGCTAGGATGTCCGCGCTCATCCCGATTCCGGGCTAAAAGCAGCTCCTGCAGTCCAGTTCCAGTCAAACTATTGTCATGCAGTACAACAACGGCAACAACAATGCCTACTTGTACAGAACAAAGTGAGTGGTGTAGGCTAACCAGCGGCATAGTTAAGCGCCGGAAGCGGACATGCACGTCCCACGCGCATTAACAATTCATCGGCGCCTGTCAGCCTGTTCGTCAGTCGCCGCATAACTTATTCAGTTGCGCGGCAAATAAAATCAATGAACCGAGCACGCACTTGATTAGGCATTGCGGATATTCGCATCCGGTCGGGCTCGAGTTTCGGCCTGGATCAACGCTCGTATTAATCTGGTTTGATTTCCTCCGCGACCAGGAAATACCCTTCGCCCAACCGGCAGATGGAGAAGTACGAGAAGCTGGAGAAGATCGGCGAGGGCTCGTACGGCGTGGTCTTCAAGTGCCGCAACCGCGAGAACGGCCAGCTGGTGGCCATCAAGCGCTACCTGGAGGGCGACGACGACCCGCTCATCAGGAAGATCGCCCTGCGGGAGGTCAGGCTGCTCAAGGTAACGTCGCCCATGCCATCGGCCCAGTAGAAAGATTGGCACTGCAGGCGGAATATTCTGATTCGAGCTTTGTTTCCTATTTCCTCAAACAAGTCTTCAAGAAATGCAAGGTTGCCTGAAACTATTTTCCCAAATGCGAGTTGACACGAGAGAAAATAATTTCCGACCACCGGAGCCACCGTACTTCAAGTCAAAGTTTAAACGCAGTCAACAATTGAAAATGTGAAAAAACCTTGTTTCACTGAAAGGAAACCTTCTCTGGCCCGTTTAATGGCAACTAAAGCACATTGAAACTTAATTTCTGCAAATTTGCGTCCAATAAGTAGCGAATATTGTCTCACATCATAAAGCAAGCTCGTGATGAGACATTTTCTTTCATTAAGTTAACTCGAATTGAGAAAGAGTTTTCAAGTGCAGTTCGCAGTTGTGTTCATTTATTTCGGCCAATGGCGAGTGAAAGCTAGCTAATTGAATGTCCGGATAGCTGTTTACACGCAGCCCGAGTCCACCAGCTTCTGACTCCCGAAAAATGGCCGACAGACTGACATTTGTTTTTTAATATGTCGTGTTTGTTTGATCTGGCCTAATCAATCACCGCCGATCTAACCCTCTGATAGCTGCCTAATTAATCAGCAGGCCCAAAAGTACGTCGAGCCGTGGACTTTTGGTTGCCGTGTGAACGCGCTGCGTTGCGCTAGGCCTCCAGATCAATGCCACGCATTTGCATCATGGCATTACGCCATACTTTGCACGATGCGGAGATAACAAACATAAATAACAGTCAAGTTACACAATCAAAACCATTAGCCCTGTGACGTCACGTCAATTGCATAGGGCTGCAATCTGGCATTGTTTACAAGAAAAAACAGCCATTTGCATCAGGTATGCGCGGCTGAGCACAACTGCTAACAATTGGTAAGCTTTCGTCCAGGGCCAATTAGAAGGCGCCATTCGAGCCACGTGACTGTCAAATTCCCAACTACCGTATGTGGCTGCTGGCGTCTATTTTTGTAACAGCGTTGGCTCAAAAAGCACAGCAAATCCAACACGAATCCACGTAAAATGGATGGCGTGCTCACCCTGTATAAATGACGACGCGTCGTCATGGCAACAAGGAACACGCCGACGGAGGTGAACTAAATGCGCTCTTTTAGGCCTAATCGACTAAGTCAAATGAAATCGAAACTGAATTAACCAAACCAGGCTCTGATCGAGATCCGGAAGCGTGAAAGGCAACCAACAGTCCCAGCGAGAGCAGCACGTGGCAATGTCGCGCTAAAAGCACGTGCCTAGTTGTCACGCGCTTTTATGGTGCACGACAGTGCGATGACGTCATTACTCGAGGCCGGATTATCTGCCTGAAATGCCCGGATCGAAAATCCTCGAGTTTTAGCTCGCTTAGTTGGCATATTTTGCATATTTTCCTTTTCGTGGCATCTTTTGGTGTTTGGCGAGTTCAGGCTACTAAGGATGAGGGATTTTCTCAAAAGAAATGAGAATTAATCGATAAACATCGGTGTAAAAACTCGCGAATCATGTGAAAACATGGACGTTTTCATTATTAATAATTTTAATTTTCAAAGCATATTTTGACCATCTTTACTATTATACCAGTTTAGTAGCATATGGGCGCGCACATTTATAAGTTTCGTGGCTATCAGGGCTCTAGCAATGAGCTTTGTGTAAAGTGCGAACAGACAGAAAGACAGATGAACAGTCTGCGAGTAGGCTCAAGCATTGAAATCCAACACTGGTTTTTAATTTCTGGATTGCAAATGGCGGCCGAGTCATGACAGCCCGTTGCAAGCAGCAACTATTTAATGGCGTCGTCAGCTGGATTAATTATTCACGTTTGTCGGCGGGCCCAGCCCGTGTTCTATTGATAAGCATGGCACGCCGCAGAAGCGCTTCCGTCTGTTTGTGTGGTTGTTGCCATGAACAACAACCACATAAACACACGACCCCCGCCAGATAGATATTGAGCGCTTCCAAAACGATTTTTGTTGGCAGTGTCAATGACCTGAATGCCACTAATGAACCGAGTAGGCCTAACAGTCATAATTGCCGCGCAATAATTGAACGATATCGATGTGGCTCTCGAGTGCCCGTGACAAACCCAGGGTCATTGACCACAAGAACACACGAGCAAAACACGGGCCCAAAATAAATGTCAATAATAGGCACGGTGCACTTCCTCCGAGGCAGTCCAATGACTCCACCGCCGGATCATTTGTCACATTGTCATCGAAAGGTGTTTTGAGGCCAATCTCGACCCACGCGCACACAAGCAGCCCAACACAAAGGAAGTTTCGCTCATTGTCAAGATCAAAAGCTAGAAAGGACAAGATGATAGAAGTCGGAGCTATTTCAAACGAATCGAATGAATAAAATCAAATAAAATGCCTCCAGTGATTGCCTACCTTCAGTTTGGTTCAGGGGTCAGCTGAGAATAACGAAACAAATAAAACAATGAAATAAATTCTGGCTTTATTTTAGTTCATTGTTTTTATATCCTTTTATGTTGGTAAGTGGAAAAGGACACACGAGTGAACTGGTGTATGAAATGTTGGTCTTTTTCAGCAATTCAAGCACCCGCACCTGGTGAACCTGATCGAGGTGTTCCGCCGGAAGCGCAAGTTGCACTTGGTATAGTCTGAATACGCGCAATGCAGACGATCGACGTGCCCACGCTTATTGAGCTTATTCGTTTAGGTGTTCGAGTTCTGCGACCACACCGTGCTCAACGAGCTCGAGAAGAACCCTCGCGGGTAACCAAAGTCCCCCACTGACTGATCGGATTCGATTACCTCATTTTACCTGTAGCAGCTGATTAACCGATCTTTCCCAAAAGGGTGTCCGAGTCCGTGACGAGGAAGATTATCTGGCAAACCCTGCAGGCCCTCAACCACTGCCACAAGCACAATGTGAGCTGCGAGGTGAGCCCGCGCGCCACGTCCCTTCCGCTCATTTCTCTCTTTTCCTCCAAGCAGTGCATCCACCGAGACGTGAAACCGGAAAACATCCTCATAACCAAGGAGGGCGACGTCAAGCTGTGCGACTTCGGATTCGCGCGCATGCTGAGTGAGTTGTTCGCAGTCGACCAGTGGTCCGCGCACAACTATCTATACTATAAACAAATAGGCCCTATCGCCATCCAATCCAGCCTAGCAATACAATTGAAATGGATCTTACCCTGTGGCTGTTGCAGCCGGACCGGGCGAGAACTACACGGACTACGTGGCCACGAGATGGTATCGGGCGCCAGAGCTGCTCGTGGGCGACACTCAGTACGGCTCGCCGGTCGACTGCTGGGCCATCGGCTGCGTCTTCGCCGAGCTGCTCACCGGAGAGGCGCTGTGGCCCGGCAAGTCGGACTTGGATCAGCTGTTTCTCATCAGGAAAACGTTAGGTATGTGGATCGACTCGGGCTCAGTAATCGGGACCTCCTAAATTAAAATAAAAAAGTACACAATTTCCATCAATTCAGTCATCTTCAATTTGCATAAATTTCATTTTGCATCTGCTATCGAAATCTCCGTTTTCAAAAAATAACGCTAAATGGGGAATGAAATTGATCTAAAACTGGAGCATTGCAAAAAGCACCAATTGGATTGGACATTAGCACGGAAGTAGCCGCTAGCTCAAGTTAACTGGTTACTCGACTAAGTCGGGTGGCCCCCGAGGACAATTGGGAGATATTTCTGGGCCAGAACAAGTATGCTTACGCCTAGACGCAAAGGTTTTGTCTAGAGAGCCGATCAGCCTGCCCATTAAATTCGTGCACTTTGCAGGTGATCTGACGCCGAGACACATGCATATATTCAAGAACAACCAGTTCTTCGCCGGAAGCTCCATTCCGGAGCCGGAAGTGCGGGTGAGAGCTCATTGAACGCTCGGGCGTCAGACGAAAATGAAAAGCTCTGCTTATTCCTTGCAGGATCCTCTGGAGCAGAAGATGCCCAAGGACATGAACGAAGCGGCCATGGACTTGCTCAAGGTGGCCAACCTAGAATTGAAAGCGGCTAATTGACTAACAACTAACTAGTTGAACGTTTGCCTCGCGCAGAGGTGTCTGGAGAAGGACCCGCTGAAGCGCTACACGTCCCAGCAGCTCCTGCAGCATCCCTACTTCGCCAACCACTTTCAGCGATCGATCTCGGGCGACAATCGGTCGGACGACTACGACCGGATGCGGCGAAGCCGCGACAGATCGCGGGTGAGACAGACCAGCCGAGCTTTAGTTGTCCGAGCGAGCGAGGCCACTAACACATTCGACGTTGCTTTCACCCCAACTGAGTCAAAGCAGTGCAATGAAACAAAAAAATTCAATTTTTGAATGGAACGCTATGTGTCGCATATGGGGCATAGTGAAAAGCACTTTAAGTGGTGATCGGGGCCGTGCAAAGTGCACGGGGCCAACCGGAAGTGTCCGGACCAATGGAAACTTGCCCAGACTCGCTCGGACCATTATAGTGGCGTTGCCTGCTACTAGCCTAGTCAACGGCTAACTGGCGCTCTTTGATGCCGCACACACAGAACGACAACTACAACTCGGTGCTGCCTCAGCTGACGACCACGAGCAGCCACTCGCAGACGAACACGCCGGAGGGCCTCGTGAAGCAGGCGCAGCACGCGGCCGGAGGCCAGCTTCAGGCGGCGGCTGCGGCCAACAAGGCTGCGGCGCCGCGACATCGGTTCGACCACTTGCCCACCATCTGACATGAGGGGCCGAGGGAACGGCAACGTTACCCGGCTCATCTGCTGCGCGTCGAGACCAGACTCTACTACTACTACAAGTGACCAAGTACCGATGGACGGACGGACTGCTTCGGGCCGAACAGCAGTGCAGCCTCCTGCTCCGACTCCACAATTCGCTAATTAAGCTAATTAATTGGCCCAATTATGCCGATCCGCATCGACCGATCGTTCAATTCGAATTAAAGATGATTTTGCTTCGATAACAACGGCTCGCGTGCTTACGCTAATCGGGTATTAAGGTCGGATGCGCGAAGGGTTCAGACTGTCCTGGCCCGTTTACCGGAAGTGAGGGGTGAGCCCTTATTATTCAAAGTAAATGCTACATTTCGTTGCAAAATATATCTAAAACTACAAGAAATATTATGTTGGAAAAGAAGCCAAACTCGTTGACGCTTCCCTTTAGGGGGTCGGCCTTCTCCAGTTGAATCTCGCCTTCTTTGATTCGGTTGCACTCTTGAATGGCACTTCCTGTTCTAAATATTATCAACTCTTGTTTTTGTTTTTCATTTATGCTTTCACTCGGCTTGAGCAGGCCCAACTGAAATGTTTAACAAGCGAGCCTTCTTTCCTCACTCGCGCTATTTATTCATTTTAATTGTTGCCTCTTGCAACCGCTTTTAGCAACCTAGCCGTGTGTTCATTTCTCGTCTCGGCCAATACCTGATTAGTCTAGTTAGTTAGCGCATTACACGCAAACAAATTGCATGTTAGCGTGGAATATTTAACTGAAATTAGGCGAGATTCTGTTGCCCGTCGAGGCGAAACAGGTAATCCGTGTTACAAGGGTTCTACAAGGGCGTGGGCCTCCAGGATTACATTTCCTTTCGTTAGTCTTGAAAGGGTTTGCAGTGCGAACGCAGCACTCTAATTAAAACCTGCTGCGCTTTTTTGCGCCAACAACTTGAATGGAGCGTAACAAGAAGTGCTTAAAATTGCCCATTTTGGCTTTGGATTATTCAGGATCTTACAAATTTAGTAACACGTCTAGGCAGCACTCGAAGTGACACGAACGGCAGGGGGCCAATGCTCGCTAGCACACTCTGAGTGGCTATTTACAGCCGGAAGCGCGGCCTTACTCCGCAGGGCATTAAACGACTCCCGGTTTAGAAATGACTATCGTGTGACGACGCAAACAAAGAGCGCAAAGAAAAAGCCAAAATAAACCTGGCACTCATCCGCGTTCAACGTCGCCCATAGACGTCAGCAGAAGCAGCTCCATCCAGCATTCGCCTACAAACAAATCAAACATGAACAACGGCCCGATGCTGCTGCTGCTGTCGATGCTGGCCGCCATGTCCGTCCCGCCATTTCCAGCGACGACCATCGTGAAGCCACCGCCGCCCACGGTCACCCTCGGATTTGTCAAGACCTTGAAACCCTTAGGGCGGCACTTAACCAAACCCTACAGCAGGTCCATTGACAAGACGCTGAGTAGTCTATTGAGCAGCACGAAAGCGGAGTACAAGTCATTGAAGCGCTACGCGACCCTCAAGAGCGAGCTGGTCACCATGTCCATCATCCCGACGCCCAGTGGCAAGTCACCTGAATCGAGCGTCCAAAAGGGGACGCTCATTCGATTGAGCGCCTTTTCACATCACATATTCTCAGAGAGATTTAAATTGTCTCCGTGAACACGCAATGACGCTTCACGAGGCTCCACCTTTAGCCCATTAGCTCTAGCATGAGGCACCGGAGGTTGCCATCAAAGAAACGATGCATTTCTATGGAGAAAAACGTTGAAATTATTCACAATATTTCCATTTCCGATAAAGTGAGCGGGAAATGGTAAAACCAGAAAAGTGAGAGTAATTGTCGCTTCCCCTTTAACGGATGGCAGAAATCCACGACAGCTTCTGCAAAGTGTTCCTGCCTCGGCAAGTTCCGGTCATCGTCTTCGTGACCAACACGCAGCGGTTCAGCGAAGAGAGAGCCGCCGCTCAGTACTTTCTGAGGCTGACCGACGACTTGCGCATTCCCGTCATCGCCTGGAACGCCGACAACACGATCTACGCCACGGTAGGTGCTGCGCAATGCTCTCCACCTCGAGAGCAATGGACAGTTTGATCGATGTGTCCTCATATATTGTCGTGACAGAGAAAGCAGGAATCGTTCAAGCCGCTCGTCCTTCAGATAGCGCCTTCCATTTACCATCAAGCGGCAGCCATGTTGGACATCCTGAGAGAGTAGGCCCAATCAAACGAACTTGTTGCAAGCAGGCCGCATGAGTGTAGAAAAGTGCTGGCATGTTGCATGACGCCGAAAACGGCCTAATCGCAGAGTAAATGACGTGAAAAAGATGAAAGAAAAAAGATTTCAACATATTCTAACAATATGCTATCTGGCTCTGCGGCACCAATTTGCACGAATTTACACAGAAATTAGGAAATATCTTTTTTGAAAGTTTAAATGTGCTATTTGGAGTTGTGTGCATCACAAGTCCAACGCCTACGTTGTGTTGCAAATTGACCATTTGTATGCTAAATGTGGACTCAACGTCATTTAAGATTCTAGATTTGACATTTGCATCGCCGCGAAGCATTCAATTAAAGGGGAACAATGGACTGTTATTATTCTCCTCTAATCGAAATGCCCAGTCTAGCGCCGCCACGATGACCACCCGGCTTCAAAGCTATCCAAATTGCCAGTTCATTTTGAGACCCTTTGCTTGACAATTAGCACACGCGGTCACATGACACAAACTGCCTCTACGAGTCCAACTCGAGTGCTGTCCATTTGTA
Organism: Polyzonium germanicum; assembly: GCA_034700265.1. NCBI lineage: Eukaryota > Metazoa > Arthropoda > Diplopoda > Polyzoniida > Polyzoniidae > Polyzonium > Polyzonium germanicum. Next base: position 11,691 of record JAQIYI010000060.1, read on the forward strand.
TGTCCTCCTTTGCCTCAAGGTTCAACTTCCATGGCGTGAGTGTGGTGACGAGCGACATGGCCGGACACAAACAGTTCGTGCTGGCGATTCGCGAGTTAATCGACGACCTGAAAAGGGAGTTCAACTACGAGTTCAAAACGATCTCGTCGCAGACGATCAACGCGTCCGACCCGGCCGACGTGGATCGAGAGATGGCCGAGCTGAAGAAGACGCGGACGCGAATCGTGCTTCTGCACGCGAGCCGGAAGGAGACCGAAGTAATGTTCGCCGGAGCAAAGCGACACGGCCTGATCGGGTCGGAGTTCCTGTGGCTCATCACCCAGTCCAGCATCGAAGATGTGCGCGAAAGCTGGATGCTGGAAGTGTTTCCAGTCGGAGTTATCGGTAGGCTACGTGGCACATTTCTGACCCAACAATTAAGCCTGATCGGCATTATATTCTTCTGTACTGGGATGTAAATGGAGACGGCTAAGGGAACGACGGAAACATAAATGAAAGGTTTATTTTTGGGAAAGCAGTTAGTGTACATTCAAGTTAATTGGAAATAATTGCAGGCGTTTACTTCGACACGAGTGACGATGGGGTGTTCAAGACGCTGGAAACAGCCATAAAGTTGTTTGCCAACGGCCTGGCGCTTTTCCACAACGACCCTCGCAATGCCAACCTGACGACCGTCATCAAGCCGAAGCTGAGCTGCGACGACGAGCAGAGTTCCTACTGGCACCAAGGACCTGAGCTTTTCAAGTGAGTACAAGCCATCGGCCATGGACACAGTGACAGGTGTAGGCCTAACACTTTGACAAATCAAAGGTACCTGATGGACGTGAATTTCACGCTGGAGGCTGACAAGAGCCAACCGGATGATCGAGACATTCAGATGGAGTTCGAGAAAGACGGAGCTGCGAAGCACGCAATGCTGGAAGTGATCAATCTGCGGAACATGGGCGATAATTCCGTCGACTGGCAGAAGGTAAACTGATGGCATCCATCAAGCAAATGACACATCAACCAAACAATAACTTACTTGAAGGTTGGCACCTGGGTGGGAGGCAACCTGGAGATCAAGGGCATCGTTTGGCCGGGCGGCGGCCAGAAACCTCCGCTGGGAGTGCCCGAGAAGTTCCACCTGAAGGTCTCGTTCCTGGAGGAAAAGCCGTTCCTGACGATGGGGCCTCGGGACGAGGCCACCAACTCGTGCCACACCAAAGACGTAAAGTGCACAGTGCCAGCGCTCCAAGACGGGTAGCTTCACTAGGCAGTAGATCAATAGTGGTTATGGCTGAGATTAAGATCTAAGCGCCGAAGAAACACAGTGTTTAGCTGAACCCCGTTTGTCTGCAGGTACGAGGACCCAACAGGCGTGGCACAGAACGTGTCGATGGAACTGTGTTGCACCGGCTTCACCGTCGACCTGCTGCAGATGCTGGCCAGAGACTTGAGTTTCACCTTTGAGATGAACCGCGTGGCGGACGGACTGTGGGGCGCCAAAAAGGTGAGTGTTCACGGCTGGAGCCCCTTAGCTAAACTCGAAAGACAGCTTGAAAGGGTCTAGAGACTTTCTTGATTAGTGATTGCAATAAGTGATTAAAAATAACCTTCTGTTGTGTGAATGAAACTGCCATTAACGACCACGCAATCACTGAAGTAGAACAAGACTTGGAACGGCCTGATAGCTGAGCTGATCGACGAGACTGCGGACATCGTCGTGACATCGCTGAAGATCAACAAGGAGCGCATGGCGGACATCGACTTCTCGGTTCCGTTCATGGACACGGGGGTCTCGATCGTCGTCCACAAACGAACCGGGATCATCTCGCCTCAAGCGATCCTGGGTCAGTCGAACGTCTCGGAAAGAAACGGTACCTACAGACAGATCGCTGATGGCCATCTTGCATTCTTGTCAGAACCTTTCGACACCGTGTCCTGGATCCTCATCCTGGTGGTGTGCGTCCAGGCGGCCGCAGTCGCCATCTTCCTCTTCGAATACCTCACTCCGGTTGGAAAAGGAGAAGCCGATGGATCCACGGGTACCCTTCATCTCGTAGCAGAGGAAAACATCTTAGCTTGGCTGGTTTCATTTTACGCGCTCACTCTAAAAGCTAAGAAATAGAAATCTAAGCGGTTTCATTGCCAAGATATGCACCATGCAGCTGAGGTAGTTAGATATTTCGTGCCGCGTATTTTGGCTACAGGTTCTAGTTTTAGCCGGTGCTGTGAACGCGCCTTAGGCTCGAATCACTAACGACTTTTAGAGTTGTCTCGACTTGAAAAAATCCAAGACAGGCTGAGAATACTTCATATTTCGATTGGAGAAATGACGTCATCAGAACCTTTCGAGGGATTTTTTCTAGTCGAGACAGCTCTAAAAATGATTAGTGAATCACTAGCCATTTGCCCAAGTTCAATCTACGTGAGATCGATAATGGAAGGATATTCTCCCGTGCAAAACGCTCACTTGAATAAGACAAGCTCGCGTAAGCTGTTCAGTGGCGTATCCGCGCATGGAGGGTCTCAGAAATCTTAAAATAAAATGAAAATGAAATAAAAAGATACTACTTTTGCAGTTATTTCTGACGAAATTTCGTCGATTTTGATTAAATTTGACGCCTTTTTCTACCATTTTTAATTCCTTCAACCATTAATTTTGATGATTTCTCGGACAAACGCCCCCATTGCATACGACACTGTACTCAGTTAACCCACAGTATAAGGTTAAACATGACACTCACTTGCAGGTGCAGATGAACGAGAGTTCACCCTATTTCGGACGTTCTGGATGGTCTGGGCCATGCTTTTCGGAGCTGCCGTCGAAGTCCTTTGTCCCCGTGGCACGACTGCCAAATTCGTGGCCAACATCTGGGCAACCTTCGCGCTCATCTTCAACGCTATCTACACGGCCAATCTCGCGGCGTTCATGATCACACGAGAAGATTACTACAATCTGGCCGGAGTCACCGACGCCAGGGTGCGTAGTGCATCGATTGTCCGAGCCATTACGATTAGTCGCATCACATGCCACCAGCCTAGTTATGGGACATTCTGAAGCAGCTGCTCACCCCCCCCCCCCCCCTCACCACTGACCTTTTCTCGCTCGTTCGTTAAGCTCGTCAAAGCAAAGATGTTTGAGAATCCGCTACGTTTTGGCACCGTGCCGTTCGGAAATACAGAGACAATTTTGAAGATAGCCATTTTTGACGAAATGACCAGACACATGAAGAACTTCTCACGGCCGACTGTGGCAGCCGGCGTCAAAGCAGTCAAGAACGAGTATGTCGTGATTGCACAACCCTTGTCCGACACGCCGGACGGCATGATCAATTGACCATGCACATGTGTCCACTTTCATTCCAGCGAGCTGGACGCCTTCATCTACGACGCCGCCGTTCTCGACTACTTGGCCGGCCAGGACGACTCGTGCGGCATACTCACGGTGGGCAAGTGGTTCGCCAAGACAGGCTACGGAATCGGTTTTCCCAAGTCGTCGCAGTACTTGACAGGCTTCAACGACAGGATACTGTACTACAGAAGCCACGGTAAGGCCGAATTTCAATGAGATGTTGCTCCGTGACAGCTGAATCCGTGACCTGGGCTTGTATATTCTTCTTCGTGCGCGTCTCGCAGGAGAGTTGGATCGATTGGCGGAGTTTTGGTTCAGCGGCGCTTGTAGTGGGCAAAAGAAAGGCGAAGAGAAGGCCTCCTCGCAGCCGTCGCTCACCGTCTACCAATTCATCAGCCCCTTCTTGCTTCTAGCCGCCGGAATCCTTCTGGCCGCCATCCTCGTAGCAGCCGAGATCTGCTACGACGCCCATCTGCGGAAGCGATTGGCTAAAGGCGGAATGGGACGCAAGCGGTCGGTCATCGCTCTGCTCAGCCAGGTACGCGCACTTGCACTAGAATCCTAGCATCTAATTATTTTGGACAATTCTCTTGGGGCTGATTCTGACTGTGCAATCTCAACAGCTGGTTTGACTATGCAGGGGTCACACAAAAGGTTGAGTCGGGCTGCACTATGAGAATAAGCCCTTACAAAGTAATTCATTCAACTACACATGTACGGTACCTGGATCTTTCAAACAGAACCTGGCCCGGTCGCTCACCTTCGAAGACGCAGTCAGCCAAGTGCAGAAGCGGACGCGCGCTGATAAAAACAAGTGCCCAAATCCACTGTGCGACATGGCTCGACGCAAAGTGGACCTGTACAAGCTGAAGGCGATGAAGCTGGAGACGGAGCTGAAATCGCGACCAGCGAAAGCAGCGACGATGCAGCTAGAAGACCTACAAAAACCGTACCGGACGACGTTGGAGCCGGAAGGGGCTCATCGACCAGGGACGAGCGGCGAAGACCGAGACGTCGAGCCAGTGTCGATCACGACTGATGAGCACGGTAAACTCTTGCCACCAGCACCGAATGCAGAATCGCGTCCAAATAGTCTAGGAGGCATTCTTCAGCCGGACTCTAAAGACACCTTTTACATCCATCAGTGGCACGTTTAGTCGCCAAACAAAAATACTTTAGGTCTACACTCTACAGTTAAGTAGTTTTTCCTTGGACGCTTTTTCTTTGCGGGCAGATACTAAACAAGCTACATTGCCCCGCTAATCTGCTTTTGACGCTAGCCCTTATAGTGGCATACCCTTACATGCCCATAAACTAAACCTGGGCTATCTGCAAGTAGTCTGGGCTTGGCGTACGTGAACGACTTGGACGATTCGAGTAGCCAGCTAGGCCTACAATAAACAAGCTACGGTATCCAGTTAGAAATTGCATTCAATACGTACGCGCCTAAGCTTTCTCAGGTTAGATTGTTTACTTAAAATCTTACAACTCACCCCAACCAGGAACCATTTTCTTCCGTCATTTGGAACGCTTGGTTGTTTTGAAAATTCAAAATGGCTGGCATGAGAACAAGCGAGCCTATTCGTACTTTTCACCAGCTCGAGTTCAAAGATTTTCAATCATTTTTTCACTTTCTTTCTGAGCTACACGTACTGAAACAACGCGTGACTCTATTGCTATCTTCGGTGACGAAATTCGGACGAAATCGCGAATAAAAAGCGAAAATTTATGGTAGAAAACCGCACAACGACGACGTTCAAACGAAAACAAGTGGAGCGCATCGATGCAGACTAATCGAGTCCACATCGATGTTCAGTCAAATTAATCCTTTAATTTCCAAGCATAATAAACCTTGTTTTGCTTTCAAAATTCAAGAATTTTCACGTTGACACAATAGACAAGTCAATACAAATAACTATCTTAGACTGTACAGTTGCATGAGCAAAAAAAAAAACAATGTAAATGAATGATTAATAATAGTCGATTAAACATTATCTTGACCAATGTCACCAAGCGGTTACGCTACTCAAAGAAGACTTGATTGAGCGTGGATTTGACAGTTCGCGATTAGTCTATTATAGCTGGAGACAGTGATCGTGATAAAACAACAACGACCTCTAAACAATCAGGCAATAAAGTTAATGTTTTTTTTTAATTTTATAGGAAAAATGGATTTTATAACTTGATTAGGACAAAATACCATAAATCACAAATATTGGCAAGGATATCCAAAAGAGGTTAAAACCTCCTCACTTAATCACTCGAGGTTAGGTCAAGATTAGCCGTTGAACCATCATGGCAGGGCAGTCGATCTCTACATGCTGGCCACGATGTTGGCGTTGAAAATTTCGATCCAGTATCCATCCGGATCCTGGATGAAAGCGACGCCCGGCATTTTGCCTTCCTGCGGTTTCTTCACGAACTTGACGCCGCCCAGTCTCTCGAACCGTGCGCAAGCCTCTTCCACATTTGCCACCGTAATTCCGATGTGTCCTGCGTTGCTCCAATCAATTGGAAGGTTTATTAATACGCAATAAAACGTATAAAGCAAAATAAGTTTATATGGACGCTCACCGTATCCTCTGGGTTCCGAGTTGCCATTGTGATACACCAAGTCCTGGTCCTTCTCGCTACCCCAGTTGCTATGGGAGAAATGCAAATTAAAAAAAAAAAGTTACTTCAAAATAAGAAAATTAAAAAAAAACTGAGTTGAAATTGTTTTGGTCTGTACTCTGATGGCGCTTTAATGATGTCATCGCACGTTCACGTCAAAAGCACTGTCCACAATATAATTAACGTACTCGTAGTATGCTTGAACGTGACATGTCCAAACGTTCGATTCTTGGCGTGCAAATGCGATTTCCTCTTGTAGCACATCACATGCCATTTTTGCACGCGGCATGTCCAGGCAAGTGCAATTACGCCTTTAAAATGCAAACTTACAGACAGCTCGAGTCTGAAGCACTTTAATAATTAAATAATAAAATGAAGAGCTCACTGCGTCAACTCGAGTATTCCTTTGCGAGATAACGCCCATCGTGATCTCTCGACCTCGTCCTTAGGAACATCCTCTGCCTTCTCGAAGCCCATGAGGAACAAACTGAACTTCATCTCTGGGAAGTCCATCTTCTTCAGCAACCTGAAAGATTTCCATTTGAATGTATTTAAATCTGCATAATTTATGCTTTTTGATCAAAATGCAATAAAATCCGCTTAGATTATGTTCCAACTAGAATTAAGTTAACATCACTAAATAGTGGCTCGGTTGGGAAAGTTGAAAGATCATTACCCGTCAAAAGCTACAAGAATGATGACTTTAAAGAAAATACCCCCCTGAGCCGCGGTAGGCGGTAGGCTAGTAAATTATTAACTGCAGTTTACTTTCCAGCTAGTCAGGACATAAGCAGACCTATATTATAAACGGCAATTAATTGTTTTCGTGTCTATGACCTTGCCCGAAGCTCTGGACCAGTAGGCCTACCTCATTCCCAGGATCCTCGTGTAGAAGTCCAACGATTTCCTCGGATCCTTGATCCTGTACATTGTCTGCTGAAACGTGAAGTCCTTGAAAGAAATAAATAAATCAAGAATTTTTCAATGAATAAATAAGAAGAAGAAAAGTCATTTCTAAATTTGCAAGTCGGATTGAATACAAATTATTCGATAAAATTAATTTAGAAAAGCAAGAACTTTTGTTGAGGAGTCTGGCTCTGAGCAACAGGCGATCGCTTCTTCCGCGGTCAACGCCATATCGTCCTAGCTTCTGCAGTCCTGGCAACGTCTTGGATCCCTTGGTAGATATTCTGGACAAGTTAAAAAAAACAATGTCAAAAGTGGGGAGAATTTGACCTAGATATCTAGAATTCTGTTAAGTGTTCCCACCTTACTAGCTTTACTTGTGAATAAATTTATATAAGTTGGCCTATTACTCTTAACTTTATTTTCACTTCTAAACTTCAACTTAGTCTTAAAGTTTAGACGAATTATACTTTTAAATTTACTTATGCGAGACTTTAAATTGTTTAGTTTTACGCTGCTACTCCTATCGATTATGAGGAAAACTTGAACGCGACTTGAGACTGTCCATATTGGGGTACTTTTGAAAGACGGTTTCAAGTCACGTCCAAGTTTTTCTACTAACGCAACTACTAGCGCAAGTACATCTGTATAAAGTGGGAATTAAATTCCAAATGGAAAACTAATAGTTGTGAATTTTAATCAAGATTCGTTGAAAGAAACGTTGCATCAAAACAAGTTGCCCGTTTGCAAATTGACCTTGAGCCTTTACTTAGCTGAACGATGAGGCCTAAAAGATGACGCCGTGGAACGAGGCGTTGCCATATGACGATGCGTCATGGTGCAGTCTCGTCACAGCTGTCAGTTAGAATTGCCGTTGCCGGCTGACGAGACCAGAAAGAATTGTTGGAAACTATAGGCTAATCAATATGTAACTAAAAGTCCCATGGCAGCTAACGCACCATATAGCCTACACGAAACAAAACCGTAAGGCGCTTTCACAGTAACGGCTTAAACTGGAGCAAAATAGCCAACTGGCAAACTGCCTGGGCATATCTTAGCTTTCATTGAAACATTTTTATCTTTGCTTTTACTAGCTGTGGACGCGAACCCCCCCCCCCCCCCAGCAAAAATAAAAGATCTCAAACCATATAAATTATTCAAGAAAAAGTTATCATAATTCCTAATCAATAACAAAGAGGTTGAAGATACCTTTTTTTTGTAGCTAAAAAATTATGCTCTGCACATTTTTTGTGTATTTATGTTTGGAAATTACTCCTTTCTCGACTGTTGAAACTTAACATGTATAATTTTCAATATGCCCTCACGCGAGCAATGCTCTTGAGGGCTTATGTACCGTATTTGTGTAATGTGGAATTAAAACAATATTAATCGAACAAAAAAAAAACTTGATGCCAAGCTGAGATGCGTATAATTAGCGCATCTTTGCATGCACCAACATACCAAATGCAAGTTTTAGCTTACACATCCGGGCGGATATATAGGCCTACTAAACCACGATGACGCCGGCTAATTAGAAGGCCTGCTTTGACGAAGGATCTGGACATCATGCATCTAGGCCGTCACTTTAATTTGTAGGCTAGCTTATAATTCTCCCCTAGCGTAAATTAGTCGAGAACATTTGGCATTTTATGCCCTAGGGCATTATGAAAATGCGAAAGTGCATGGCCTATCATTCATGCGTCCCTTGGCCGCAATAAAATGGAAAGTTCAAAGGTCAACCGAAGGCGAGTAGGCCCACAATCAGACGAATCTGCACATTCACCCTACCGTAATTGAAGTTGAGACGCTCGCTGCGTGGACGTTCGAACCACGTCTTCAAGTTGAAAACGCGGATCAAAATGCCTTGAAAGCGTTCCAAAACGACAAATGAAGAAGACCGTCAAGACGAACGCCGAAAAACCTTCAAGTTGAAGATGGCGGCGTGCGGAGATTATTGGGGCTATTGGTGCATATTAAGCACAGAACGTCAAGTGAACACCCTGGCCTATACTTCGTTCAAACTGATTAATAAAATGTGATAGTTAAAGATTGCGGGCTATTACAGGAAGCGAACCTAGAACCCTTTGACTACGCAGAGGGGACGGGCCTAATCATGGCACGAGACTTGCGAGTAGGCCTAACAGTTCCAGTGGCCATGTGAATAGGGTGTCCATTTACTCACGTATTGGGCCATTGTGGGTCGTGCGTTCGATTCCCACTAGCTATCCTTTAGTTGTTTGTGCTTGTCTCATGCATCCATTTGAATTTCTTTGGTTTTTGTCTTTGGCGCAGTGTGTTGTGATACTTTCGCTTCTCAAAAAGGCGATAGTGCTTAGAAGAAGACTGAACACTAAAGGGCCAAAAGGGGTAACATTTTGCCGGCAACGTTTTCTGTCCGTTTTCGCCGCCTTCGCCTTTTACTCGAATCTAAAAGTTGAATTTGACTTGACGCGTGTGCGAATTCGTCGACTTCATCCAACGACCATGACGTACGTGAGCATAAACATTTGTGAGCATGCTTAGAATTCAATCTAGCTTTACGCCTGAGGCCTTGCCGAACTTATAAGGCTGGGATAACCCCGATATGTGGACGAATCACTAACGAAGACTTGAGTTTGTCCTACTTGGAACATCCATTGAATTGATCGTACGTGCATTCTCAAGATCGCAGTCCAATCATGAGAATGCAAGTGCGGGATTGCATAGCCTAACACTGGGCATGACTTAAAATTCTCTCGTGCAAAACGCTTACTTGAGTAAGTCTGCGATTAGTGATACGGCCCTTAGTATGGCGTGCTACTAGCCTAGTTATACGCACGAAACGTGAGCACTGATCCGATTGTGTTCGCGCAGGACCACTGCCGTCCACAAGCCCAAGAGTGAGATGACGCCCGAAGAGCTGCAAAAACGAGGTTCGTGCAGCTTTCATCATTTTAAAATAATAATCTGCAAATTCTACCAATTCGGGTTGCTCGATTAGAGGAAGAAGAGTTCAACACGGGCCCGCTGTCCGTCCTCACTCAGTCGGTGAAGAACAACACGCAGGTGCTCATCAACTGCCGCAACAACAAGAAGCTGCTTGGCCGGGTCAAGGCCTTCGACAGGTGCTCTAGCTGCTAGCTCATGCATGCATACATGAGGATGTACTCGTTCTAAAATCCGTTTCGTTTGCCTTTTCCCTCCAGACACTGCAACATGGTGCTGGAGAACGTCAAGGTTTGTCAACGAGCGTCGTTCATCATTCCACACTCCAGGGCATTAACTTTATCGATGTTTCTTACAAACAGGAAATGTGGACGGAGCAGCCGAAGACGGGCAAGGGCAAGAAAAAGGCCAAGCCCGTGAACAAGGATCGCTACATTTCCAAGATGTTTCTACGCGGAGATTCAGTCATAATCGTGCTCCGGAATCCACTCGCATCGCAGAAGTAGATTCACCCTCATATTAAGACGTCATTCTCCCTTTTCAAATTTCAACCATACAAACTTGTTAATAAATCATTGAATTGAAAAACTAGAAAAATACATCATTAAAACGCCATCATGCAAACAAGTAGAAAAACAAATCGTTAAATGTTCGTGTTCAGTTCAGGCAGTTGTCCAGATGGTCGTTGATGTGCTCACCGGCAATGTTCGAGGCACAAACAGGACATGTGACACTTGGACCGGTTGCTTTAGCCGCGGGAACTTCATTCGCCTCGTCCTCGCCAGCTCCGCTGCGTTTTTTTGCGCCCTTCGCTATGAAGTATGATGAGATGGAACGATGATGGCTGGGCTTAGGTGACGTCAGTCGATGTCCGGCGCCAGAGAACGGCGCAAATTGATCTGACGACGTCAGTTTGCTCGATTCGACTGGAGGCGCTTCTAAAAATGTCGTGTTGTTTTTTAAGTGCTAGGTATGACTAGCGTATTACACTTTGTTTATCGCCCTTTAATTGTTGCTGCTTTTCAAAATCACCTGTCTTTGGTTTCTTTTTCGCCTTTCCGGTGGCCCCTTTCGCTTCCGGTTCCTTGATCTTTGTGAACGTGCCGCCGCAGGTTCTCTCGTGGTCAGCCCACCAGACGTCACGAGGTCCAGGTGGGCGGTTCATGGAGCGTTTGACGACGCCGTGGTAGGGCGAGCGTTTTTGGCATGGACCGTCGCATTTCCACCAGTGAGTGCGAACGGCGTCCACCTCATCGTGGAAGCTGTGGAACACCTTTTGAAACAGAAATAATCAGATGATAATAAAAAAAAGATTTCGGTGTGGGTGCGCGATTAAACCGACGTAGGCCTACTATAGGCAGTCTTATTGCAAACAGTACCGAGATGTGGGCTCCTGTAAGTGCATTGATTCTGTTCATGTGGCTGAGAAATTCGGGTCCGTGCGCATCGTGATCCTAAATAGAAGAGAAAATCTGGAATACAAGTCTTGCTTGAGAGAATTATCAAAGTTTGGCCGGTCAAATACCTTGTCGTTGTGAGTGACGAACAGAAACGCGTGAATCATTTCGTGCTGAAAAATGAAAACCAAACATGGTCGTTGGTCAGACTAGTTTGAGCCTTGAGACGAGAAGACTGCAGTAGTTAAACCCGCAGGGCAACGTACCAACAGCGTTTCGACTGTATCCTTCCTGGGTCTGAGCGCCAGAAGTGGTTTACTGAGACGAATGCTGCACAGGCCGCCGTATCCTTCGTAGCAACAAAGGCCGGCGCATCTGCAATCCATGTTTGCGCGTGCATCGATGGGGAGTGAAAAACGGAATATTAACGAATTATCCCAGCGAACGACTCTAGCAGAATAAATTGTGCGGGCATCCGCGTTTGCTGTTTGTCCGGACTAGCAGACAAATGGTTCAGCTTGTGTTTTGAATGATGAGGCCGCGTCAGGCCCGTTACATCAATTATAAGATCAAAAGGAACGGAGTTTTCTTACGCACAGGGTCATTCGAGGACTCCACCTGACTTCGACCTTCTGCAGTTTCGACTGGAAGTAGGTCTGGTCGAACTGCTGGAATAGGACGTGGATGTCGGGTGTCGGGTCGGACAATTCCAGCCTCTTGTCGACGACGCCGATATCTCGATCGACGTCTGCCAAAAACAAGAAATAAACAGTAGCATGCAGTCAGTAAAGGGATTACGATCCAGCGTTTGGATAGGCTCTCGAGTTGAGTGAGTCCATGGAGGAAGGAGGATGAGTGAATCTCCATCTGCCATTTTGGGTTGTCTCGAATTGACAAAAGGCCAAGACACGCTCTGGTGACCGAGTCATTTCTCCATTTTCCCTGAATGGAAAAATGGTGTATTCTCGGCTACCCGTCTTGGGGTTTTTCCAAGTCGAGACAGCTCTACGTGATTGCAGCCTAGGCCTAGGCCTACAATCGTCGGCTTAGGCCTACCTGGACCCTGCGGCTGATAAGCGTTCTCTCGGTCGTACTCCTCTTGCAGCTGCAGAGCCAGAGCGAAGTCCCCGTCGTCCATTCCCCTGAGAATCTTTCAATTTCGGCGCTCCTCAATTTTCCTCTCACATGAAACCCCGTTTTCAAAAGTTATTTGCCGCTTTCATAATTTCATCTAGCGAAATAAAAATGTACTCAAGTAACTGGACGCAGATTGTGGCGACCTCTTCATGTACAGGCTGCAAACAGGAGGGTCCATGCGCGGAAGAAATGAAACCAAAAATTATCCTGAAAAATAATAGATTCGCTTTTTCTAGTGCCTTGCAAGGCTTTTTTCAACACACCAGTTCTGCAATACAGACTTTGCCCAAATTAGAATTAAAACCATGCAAGGCACCGATGGAGGCGCTAAATTTTGACGCTACACTCCGACACGGAGTCCGGGCCTTAAATAACTTCTGAAATTAAGATTACTCGGATTGAAAATCGTTTACGGGTATTTGATTAGCCCTCCTTGATGAAGTTCATTTGCGAACCTGGGCAAACAAACAAGTATTGCGAGTAGACGAGAAATAAACCCTTAATTCTGTATATATGCAAGTCTTATTTACACAAAGCCTAACCTATTTACCACGATTGATCGATTAACGGAATTTAACGCTGGGTAAAAGATGAGAATGTGATTAAAAACCCTCTGCTCCATAGAGCATAATTGCAGCCGGTTAAAATAAATTAGTGAATAGAACGAAAGACAAGAAGAAATAAAACGATTATGCTCACGACTTGGGACAAATTTAGATGAGTCGCGACTGCTTCAAGTAATGCACGAGGACGGCGTAGACGAACTTGTATTGAGCCAGGGTCTGCACCAACAGCATTCGTTGGTGACGCAGGTGAGCCAACACTTTCGGCACGTCCAAGTCCTTTTCAACGAGAGGAACAAACGAACAAAAATTGCAATTGAATTAATTAAAGGATTGATGAGTAGCGGTTAAATAAATAGAAAACAAAGCAACTGATATGAGACGGGCAAGAGTTGAACGTGCAAACGCTGCAATACAAACACACGATTCCTGAATGCACAATTCGCACGTACGATAGTCTACACGTCGCAATCTTGCTTTCAGCGCGCACCAGAGTTGATATCACTTTGCTCGGAAGCTGCTAGCCTAGTGTAAGCATTTACCAGGTTGAGGGTGAGGGCGTGTATCATGACGTCCAACAGAATCGTGACGCCAGATCGTCCGACTCCGGCGCTGCAGTGAACTATCGTGGGTGCAGACGTCGAGCCAGCGCCATCGTGACGTCGCACAGATTCGATCTCGTCCAGGAACCCTGCGAACGTTTCACGTCAAATACGAACATCACCTGTTGTCGCATTTGGGGCTAAAACCTTAAACTAGGAACATACCGAGGAAGCCTGGGACGTCTGCACATCCATGGTCGGGCCAGGCGACATACTGAATGTGCCAAACGTTGCGTGTCGGAGCTGAACACTTGGGAAGCGTCGTCGAGGCTCGGCTCAGAACGAGCGAGGAAGTCACGAAACTAGTTGACCTGGTGCCAAAACGACGGGCCACCTGAAGCTAAGTGAATAATATAAATGTCAGGACTTTTTAGGATAAGAATTAAAGCACGCACGCGATTCACATTGGCGGACCGAGAGGGGCAGGCGGGAGAAAGGGTTTTTGGAAAATAACTATTTTAAACGGGGGGAGGGGGCGTATAGTTTTTTAAGAAGTTTACACCCAATAGGTTAGTAATTCTTGACGTAATAAAGGGATGTTTACGTCTCCAAATTGAAGAGTGACGTTGGACTCGTCATCCGGCCAGTACTGAAAGCACTTGTCGGCGCCACGGCCGTCTCGAACGTCAGTTAGCATGACTATGACGCGAGCGTTCGACTCCCAGACCATCCTCCAGAAATCGTCGGCCGCTGCTTTGAGAAGCGGACCCTGAGCAGCCACGTAACAACGGCGTTCCAGGTCACCAACGTTCACCTGCGAGAGATGGTCCAATGTATTTACGAACGAAAAATGGAAAGACTAAAATAATAATTATTGTCCGAGCGAGTGACGGACTACTAGTAGACGAGAAAGCAGCTAACTGACCGATATGTGCGAGGCGTTTATGTAGCCGTGGGGATTGTCGACCGTGGGCGTCAAACGCATTCGATTGTCGTCGTAGGGCAGAATCGGGAACCGGTTTCGCGCCACATTTTCGGACAGCCGAGCGGTGGAGCAGTCGAAGTCGATCTGGCCTTGAAGCGGCCTTCGTCGTGGAATCGCAGCGAACTCGGCGAACAGAGAACCTTCCGACAGTTTGCGTTCGAACAGGTGACACTAGCAAAAAATCAGACAAAAAAGCGAACGTGATTTTATAGACGTTAAAAAAAACCCCTTTGGCTAGCTTAGAGATTACCCGAATATCGTCAGCGGTCTTGCACAGCTGGTTGTAACCGTTGCTCTGGACCACCGAAGAGACTATCCTGGTCGTTCTCTCCTTGGAAATCGAGCCTCCGACGAGCGCCTGATCGGGTGCCGATTGAGTGCTGCTGCTGCGGCTTCTCAGATCCTTCGGCGGTCGAGAACGCTTAGAGTCCAGACTGGAGACGGCGGACGTCGGACGGAAGAACTGGAAGCCTGGAGAGACGTTCCTTTCTGCTCGCACGGCTTGATTGACGACAGCGCAATAAAAGCGCAAATAACGAAAATAAATTACGTCAGACATTTAACGTGCGGTTAGCACGAGGCCATGTAACAAATTCAATAGTTAATAAAAAAAAATCTTAAAAGCATTGAAATTAAATACCAGGAAAAATATTCGTCGCATCATCGCTGCCGGAATGGACGGCGCCAGCGAGGCTGCGCGAGACAGGATCCACAAGAATGACGTTGTTATTGCAGCTGCTGTTGCTGTTTTGTCGAAGGGAGAGTCTGTCCATGGCGAGGTCGGGCGTGCTGGCGCTCGGTCTCTGCTGAAGACGTCGGACGTCTAGCAGGTGATGATCGTGCAGACCGCCGAAATTGTCCGATCTTGGTGAGCCGAGCAGATTCGCCGTATCGAATCGATGGACGTCGACGAAGGGATCCACCACGGCCGCCTGAGCCTGAGCGGCAGTGCGGTGGTTGATCAGGTGGACGAGATGCTCGTAGGACGAGGCACCGACAACGGCAGCAGCGGAGGCGGTCAGGTGTCCTCCTCTACTCTCGTCCGGTCTCGGCTCTGTGTCAGCCGCGCGCGAGAGATCCACAAAGTTCTTGTAGTGAGAGTAGCTTTTGGAGGCCAGAGGGACGTTGTCGACGACCACTACGCCGCCGTTGGACGACGGCAACAGAGACAAATGAGACGTCGTTGGCGCACCCTGACATCAAGCGTCATTTAGAAAATCAATCTTTCTAGTAAAAAGGCAGGCACACGATGAGTACTAGAGGCCGGCATATGTATCCGGCCTATAGTCATTACTCACATGTGCGGGGCCGTATTTCCGAACAGCTGTGTCGTAATCCGGCGCTGGCCTGTAGGTTGGAAGATGCTGAGCTCTTGAGGACAATTCTTCGGCACTCAGTTGCTGGTGATGAAGTCGCGCATCGTGCAAGCCGTCGAAAGTGTCCAACGCGGGGGACGGAAGATCGAGCGCGTTCAATTCGCAGCTGCCCTGATGGACGTCCACGTAGGGCACGGAGATGCGGTAGCCTGAGGACGGATCCACCAGGTCCTCGTCCTCGTCGTTCTCCTCCTCGTCTTCATACGGCAGCTCGGAAATGGCTCCCGAAGACATGGCCAAATATTCTGTGTTTTTAAAAACAAACGAACCCAAAGTCAACTAATGCCAATTAACGCTAGGTAAGGGCAGCTCACCAGCTCGTGGATCGCCATGCAGGTAACGAGGGTGTAGGGTGTACGGATTTCCACCGCTGGAATTCACCTTTTACAGAACAACGCACTGTTTAGAAGCCATTCAGCAGTAGAGAACCGAATCAATAGAAATAAATTGACTAATGAATACATTTATGAATGAATAAATTAAATAAACCGTATTTACAGTGTCATATCCAACATGACTTTGTAGATTCCTGCGCACAAAAATAAGTAAATAAATAAACGGACAAACAAACAAGTAGGCCTCGCTAGATAAATTAATTTGGGATAAAAACAAAGGGAACAAAAAATGTAATGATTGAGCACTTACGGCATCGAGATTGATCTCCAGTTGGCGGTGTCGGACACTGCGCTCAACTCGTTCGAACTGCTGCAATGTAACAGGTGCGCCCATTAAGATGGAATAAATTAATTGTCCGAGCGAGCGATAAAAAAATAAAATAAAGAAATAAAACGTCAAGAATGCGGATGAATTGCTCACTTGACGACAGCGCGTGTCCTCATGTAGAATTTGTGCTGAAGAACGCACAGCCTCCATACATACTTGGCAGTGTCAGAGTCCTCCTGCACGAATCACAAGGAGTTAATGAACAACAAAGCATACAATCTGTGACCTGCAACACTGACCATTTGAAACTGAGCTGAACACGAATTGCTGGCTGAATTGGGAGTTTCGTGTTCGACGACGACGTATCGCTTGTGGTTGCTCAGATTCGCGATGCAACTCCATCTAAAATTGGAATTGGCAAGATTTGAAAGGAGTTCCAAATGACGAGTGATTACTGGTGACGAAGAGAAGCTCACTTGAAGGTAACGGACTTGTCCGCAGCCTGATGCTTGGCAACAACAACGCCGATGACGGACACGCCGAGCAGCGTCTCCTCACCGCGTCCGTCCTATTTGCAAAAATCAAAATAAAACGACTGGAAACACTGAAACGCGGTTTTATTGTCGTCTCAGCATGCCTTGGCCTGAAAATACTCGATGCCATAGTCGTGCAGCTGTTGAGCACTCTGGATGTAGTTCTGTTCGGCCGCCGCGGGAGCGAGACCGACCATTTTGCCGTGCGTTGCGATCACCTGCGACAGGAGATTCGGCGCATCCAAACACAGGTTCTAGACAAAATGTTTGAGGAAAATTAGACTAGGCAAGTAGCATTTAATCGGCCGAACAAAGAGTGGGACGTGAAAGGCTCGCAATAATCATCAGCGTGCTGATGATGCCATGTCACGTCCTACTGTCGCTCGGACATCATCACACCTGACTACTAATAGCCTAGCCTAAGAGAAAGTGCGAATGCGCACCTTTGGAAGTAGAGGGAAGTCACTGAGGTACTCGAACGTGTGGTGCGCAGGGTCATGGTTGCCAAATTCAGCTGCAAATCGAGTTGGGAACATGAAAAAAATGCATGAGCCTAAGAAATAGGCTGAAAAAAATAAGTTCACCTTGCAGACAGTAAGCAGCGAGAATGACAGCTTGATCGGCGTTGCACGCGATTCGGCCATCGACGATGTCCGACTTGAGTTGCAAGAAATAGTGGTATCTTCAAGAATTAACGGGAAATGGTGTCAACAGGTTTACAAATAAAACACCAAGAGAACTGAAACCAACCTTGTGACTTCGTCGAAGAGCAAGGCAACTTCACCGACGTAGTACATAACGCCCAACGAAAGCTGCGCGACCGAAGATTCGCTGTGACCCGCATACTTGTCCAGCTGCCTCTTCAGCGGTTTCTCCAATTCCAACCATCGCGTGGAACGGCGTCGCCACTTGGACGCAAAACGCAAACCGAAGAACTCAGACTGCACGATGCAAAAAAGCGTCAGAAATGGCAATAAAAATGCTAAGCTAATATATATGTCCTGGCAAAAATATACCTGGTGGAGGCCGATCCTTTGGCAGACGTTCTCGAGGCACTCTTGGCCATTGGATTCGGACGACAAGGAACACTCGACGACGGCCTTGTCCAACAGCTCGACGGACACGACGAACACGTTCTTGGAGACGACGTCATAGTGGCGGCGGCTCTTCTTCAGCCGCAGTTTGAACGGCATTTGGCATCCGTCGATCACTCAGTGGACACGCTGATCCAGCTGGCACCAGAGGAGCACTGACGATCCTCCCCAATTTGACGCACAAACACCGGATATCGAAAGACACACAGTCAGCAATGGGTGGACCAAGCAGTCTAGCAGAGGACGCCCGGCGTCCTTGACCGTCTCTTAGCCTCGATCAACTCGTCATCGGTTCAACCATGTTTAAGCACGTCCATCGATCTCTGGAAGGTTCAAAATCTTCAAATAAGTAAAAGCTAAGGTCCGCATCGCTAACCACAGACTTGACCTTTTCTTACTCGAGACAGGAATTCCATCATCGATCGCGCATGCTCAAGATCGCGCGTTTAATATCGAGAATGTCCGTGTCATATGGATAATACTCGAACGCACTGGAAAGTGTCACGTGGAAAAGGCCGACTCGAGTAAGAGAAGCTCAAGTCTGTGGCTAGTGATACGGGCCGAAACTGAGGCGTTTAGACGTATACATGTGGTGTCTGCTCAAAGGCCGACGGGTTGATGCATGGACAACGTCCAGAGCGTTTCGCAAGGATCAGTCGTCGCATTAATTGCTGCGCGGGCGGGTGGGTAAAAGTTTGTCGGGAAAAAGTCAGCCTCAACAAGCACGCACCATTGGGCAGAAATCGGCGCTATCATTGCCATCGATTTATCGCTGTTTGATGCGGGAGTCCGTCATGGGGCAATTATCTACCAAGTGCCGTTCAGGCACCGCGTGGCCTCATCAATTAAATATCCCGCTCGCTCGCTTTACATTTGCGAAACCACAACCAAACAGGTATTTAAGTCGGATCATGGGAACTCATTCTGTAAAACAGATGCGACCTTCTTTTCAAGGGCACGGACGTTGCATCGAATCGATCATCAGATTTGGGCCTTCTAGTTAAACTAGAATTTCCATCATTTAGTATTCATTCGCGCTGCGTTTAATTCGAACAATTGTAAGGAACATTTTACGGGCCCGTCCTGGAAGGTCGCTTGGTCTTTTGCACAGCTTTTGATATGGAAGAAGCAGAAGCAGGACCATCATGGGCCATGCCCAGGGCACATCAGGCAGAGGAAGTCGTGTCCATTCGTCAGACGGAATTGTACGGACTGATGAGACCGCTGATGATCTACTGCGAGATGTCCTGTTTGATTCACGTGAGGGAGTCCGAGGAGCATCCGGGCCACCGCCTCAGAAGAGTCAGGGCCAACGACAGCGGCCGGAAGAAGCTCGTCTTGCGCTGCTTGCGCTTCGCTCGTTTCCTCTGG
This sequence comes from Polyzonium germanicum, assembly GCA_034700265.1. Lineage (NCBI taxonomy): Eukaryota > Metazoa > Arthropoda > Diplopoda > Polyzoniida > Polyzoniidae > Polyzonium > Polyzonium germanicum. Next base: position 31,133 of record JAQIYI010000060.1, read on the forward strand.
GACGTCGCTCCCTTTCTACTTATTGGAGCACTGTTCGCAACTTCTTCTGCGCTGGCCATCGAGTTCGCCGGCTTGGCGCCGCAGATGGGCTTCGCGGGTCTCAACATGGAGTTGGTCGGTTTGGGGTTCATCGTTCAGAATATGATCAGCCTGATCATCATGTACGTCAACTGCAAATCCGGTCTGACGCTGCGCCTCTTCCGAGCCTATTCGCAGCTCGCCAAAGTCGTGGACGAAGAGCAGAAGAAGCGCTTGGACGCCGTCGTCGTCCGCACCTCCAACATCGTTCTCATGCTTTGCGCCACCACCAATGCCATCATTTGCATAAGTATGAAATGCGCGTCTGAAATTTGAAGGAGTTTAAGACGTGAACAGACAAGAATTAGACTATTGTCTGTACCGTACTTGCACTTTCTCGGCATCCTTACAGGGTGTCCGACTAAATAAAGGGTAAACAAATTGGCAACAAAATTACAAAAGTAGCAAGAAAATAGGCCGCAAAAAAGATTTGAAGGCCCGTTTGGCCGCTTGTCTGTGTGCTTATTCAAAAGGCAAACGTAGCTTAGGGAAATTTAAAGCACCGGTGAAATCGGGCTACGAATATTAATTTCTATCTGGAAGTTCCAAGTTACAAATTGATATTGAAATCCCAACTCAACCACATGTAAGCTTCTTGTAATAGGACGAAAACCCGAGCTATTGATATAAGTCCTTGAGCGATTTCTCTCGCCAACAACCAGTCTCGCTTGAGTGTAGATGCCTAGTTTGCAGAAATAAACCTATGAATCCTGAAAACTGGTTGCAGCCTTTTCGGACGGCCTGTATACTCCAAGTTCCAACTCGCTTTGCTGATTTCCTTCCAATTACAGCATGGCAACTGTTCCTCCATTTGTCGTACACACGGCAGATCGACACCGGCTGCTTCGGAGCGACGGTCAGGTTGGTCGTGACAAGGACACCGTTCTACTATCCCCTCTTTATGATCGGAATCGTCTTTGCCGCTCCTCCCTTCACTCTGATGGCCGGACTGCTTTCCACTCTCTGCATGGTCCTCCGAAAGGCCTACGAAGCTGCCAACGCCCAGATCAAAGCGACCGTCGAGCCGGACGAGAATCGAGGTCTGGAAGGTCCCAACTTCCCATCGGACTTGGATGTCTGGCCCTGGTTCGCCAAGCACCGTCTCATCACTCGGATGGTAGACATGGTCAGTGAGTTCTTCGGCCTCTACAATCTGACGTTCGTGGTCGTCAACGTCGCGTTGGGCTGTTTTGTCATCTTCATTCTGCTCTTCTGGCGCCTCAATGTCCTGGGAATGACCATCCAGTTGGCCTGGACGCTGTGCGCCTGCCTCGTTTTGTATTTCGTCATTTTCCAATCAGTTCTGGTGAACAAGAGGGTACGTTGTCGCTCATGTCACTTGATTGTTCATCAAGGTCATTGCAGAAACAACGATAGTGTGACAGAAACCACGTCCTTCAATTTACATATTGTTCAATGAGGAAGCATAGATTTGGACCGAGGTGAACTTTGCTTATGAAAAACTTTATAGAGGACTTGTAGACTGCAATGACGTGCCTTGCATCGACTTTTCAAAAACAACGATACTACAATACAATCGAAGAAAGTTCTCTAGTTTTTGACAAATAAATTTCACCTCAGTCAATCAATTCTTTACGCTTTTTTTTTAAATCCAAAGGATTAATGTAGGCCCGGAGCTCTGCGGCCTCACAGAACACTTCGTCGATAGAAGCAAGAGGTTTCTGTCGCAGTGCGCTGCAATGTCCTTCATGATCAAATATGAGTACCAGGTACTCGATCAGTAGCGTAATCGAAGGTAATTCGAATCTAATCGTTTTCCCTCTGTGCAGGGCACGGAATCTTGGGAGATTTTGAGCGCCATCAGGATGAAACGCATGAGCTCTCAGCACGGCGTCCAAGTACGTTCGTAGTTCCTAGAATAAAGTTAAAATTCTATTGGTTATTGTAAGCCTGATTTTATCTCGCCCATAAAAGCTTGTCTCCTTTATGGAACGCGTGTCGTCCAAGCGGCGCGTCATCGGCATTTCGTCCTGCGGCTTCTTCACGGTCACCGTCAAGTTCTTCATTTGGGTTGTATACGATGCCACAATTTAATTCCTGGCCCATTCACATTTCAACTTTAGGCCTAATTGCTGACCTTCTTTATAACTATGCTTCTGTTAAGATGATGTCGTCCTTTGTGTCCTACACCATAGCTCTGGTTCAGTTGAATCCGTCCAGCAACAACCGCACCTCAGCCGAGTCCACCTGTCGCTGATCGAGTCTCGGACGAACATGTAGGCCTACGTTCTCTTTTCCAGCATCTTCTGTCGTGTAATTCACTGAGCTCAGAAAAAGCGCAATATTCAGCTGATGTTCGTTGTCTAAAATATTGCACGGATCCACTTGTGAACTATATATATTGGCCCATTATATACTCGTACAAGATAAATCTAATATTGTACATGTATATGATGAGGTCGGGCGAATTAAGCCAGCACATTTTAAAATTTCTTCTTTACCGAATTATAAAAAACTGACTTTCTTACTGCCGCGGTACCGGCACCGTAGGCCTACTTATATTCAATATCGGCTTAGCCACCATTTGCGTTTCTTCTTCGACAGTCAAGTCGGCCTTTCATTTTCTAGTCCACGTACATTCGAAAAGCCCGTTTTCAAGCCAACGGCTTTGATATGCGGGGCGTGCATGCTAAAGGACATTCTACCTCAATCTATAATCTCTCGAAGCAACGTCGAGTGTGGAGAGTGAGCATGTAGGCCTACGATTAATTGTTATTCGTTACCATTATCCATTAAGCCAGCAAAAGGCAACTTGACCGTAAAATCGTAAATAAATGTACCCATGCTGCATCCCGTGCATGAAGGACTCAGAGACTATAGAAGGACTCTGGAAGGACTGGCCTAACTAGGTACAGGATAGTCCTACAACAATGCACACGTAGGCTACATGAGGGCTCGTTTTAGTCAAACGCGCTTTACAACAAAGGGAAACTTACTTTTAAAATCACGCTCGTAGTATATATTACGAGTAAGCCCTGTGGTCTTAAGAAATCCTTTTTCTCACATTCTGGAAACAAACTGACCATCCGAAATAAATGGAAATTAAAACTGACCTCAAAGGTCGGTGCTATTGGCAGTGCGCGCGCACTGCCAATATGGCTTCCATTTAGTCTATTGCCAGTGCGGGTTGCTGA
>JAQIYI010000061.1:0-33996 GCA_034700265.1 Polyzonium germanicum
AGTCTCGTGGGTTCGTCCCCCTCTCCGTTTACGAGGGTCATGGCACTGAGCCGTTTCTGGCGTCAGCGCCAAAAATGTATTTTTTAAAAAAAATTCCAAAATTTCTCATTCTTCTCTATATTGTAGAAGCCACGGCTTCTTCTTCCACACCAGGATTTGAACCCTCAGACCTCTGAAATGGGTGGCACCGAGGTGGTGATGGCCATGGCCACTGGGCCACGCCAACACTTGATAGAGCTCAGTGTTGAATATAGACTTACTGTATATAAAATGTGACAATTTACTACTTATTGTGAGATCGCGGGCAGCCTTCCTTATGAGGTCCAAAACCCCATGTTGAGTCTATGGGGCCAACAGGAAGTCACCCAAAGCTCTATGTGGCCAAGCAGAATTTGTCCTATACAGCATGTTAAGTCTTAATGGCCACCTGTAAGTTGTCTAAAACTATCTTAAGTGTACGCTGCTCCGTATGGGGCAAACCGGAAGTGGTCCACAGACCGTGTTTTATTCAATAGGGTCAACATAAAACAGTTTCATCCCATGGACGGGTGCATTAGCTACTTTTTAATGCGGTTTTAAAACTGCTTAAGTGTGGGTCCACCCAGCTTGAATTGTTTTTACTAGGATTTATCAGTGATTGCCGCATTTTAAGGGGGGAACGCTACAAGGTGTGCAGGATTAAAGTATGCTTGAATCAAAATTGCAGTGAAGGAGGGGGGCTCGCGTTTGAAAAAATGTATTTTTTGTATAAGATTGCAAGAAATACAATCTTATAAAAATTATACATTTCTTCAAACGCGTTCACATACAAACACGTTGCAACTTGGAAAATAACGGTAGGCTCCCCTAACCGCACACGTAGGAATAATTCCTTCGAGAGCCCTCGTAGCCGTATAACACAATTAAGATCTCAATCTGGAATTACATTAAATCAATTCAACGTGGCGGAAACCTATTAATCTCCCGACGCGATTCCCGTCCCGACTAATCATTTTAAGAAACGCGCTTGCGCGAGTGCTTTGGACGCCGTGTGAGTGCGCACCTCCAGAGACACCGGATGCGTTTGCATCAACAAACCAGATTTCTCTGTCGGCATACTGCGCAACGTCCCCACTAGGCCCAATGCGTTAACCGCAGGCACAACAATGCTACATTGCAGCAAAAAGACAAAAGAAATTGTATATGCACTATGTGGCCCTAGAGGATAATTGAACGTGCGAGCGACCGAGTGCTTCATGTAACAGATTGCTGTTACATTCGATTCTCGCACGTACGATAAATAAATAGGGCCGAAATATGTGCTCTCGCTCGGACAATTTATTAGCAAGTTTAAGTACAACCAGGCTACTGTCCTAGTTGAGATCAGATGTCTTGACCGGAAGTTGTCAGTAAACTATGGCGGAAATTATCTTTGCCCCCAGATGAACGAGGCACGTGACACCATGCAATGGAGCTTCATTTCTTTATGGCACCTGAGAGAAATGAAAGGTGTTTTACGTGCATCGTACTGCACGTACGATGACGTCATTATTTACGTGAGAGCCGCGAACGCATAGACAGAACAATTACAGTGCCGGTACGCGATTGGAGTCTGCTAGTAGTCCATTTACTCGGGATCAGGCATCCACGTCGAGTGAGCGCACTTAATTTGTCTAATAGACAAGGCTATGACAGACTGCCACGCTTACAAACACCATTTCTGGCAACACCTGACTCAAAAGTCAAAATTGCTTTAGTGCAGCTTCCCCTCCGTTGAATGACAATATGACACCATCAAAAAAGCATTGAACCGTTCAATATAAAGAAATGTCAAGAGTTTGAGCAGAAGAAAAAATGTGCCAAGATATTTTAATATCGCTCGAGTTTGTATTTTTCCTCGCGCTAAGCCAGTTGTCGGCAAATAGAGCTCGGCTTTAAATAAGAAAAAAATAAAATAGAAAAAATCAGGAACATTCCCGTCAAACCTCATAAAAGGATTAAAATTCCTCGCATAATTGAATTATTAGGAGTGGAGGGTGAGCGGGTGGCGGTTCAAGATATTAAAATTATTAGAGAGCCATGTGTCGGCGGATGCATCAGCAAAACGGAAGTCAAATGGATCCCACTAACAAACAAACCAACCAACCACTCCTCCTCCTCCTCCTTAGCCAGCAGCCTCCTCGAGATCACCACCCACAACATGATTTTCTAAAATATGTTAATCTTCATTATTGAAGCGCACTCGTAATTCACCAGCCTCCCTTTGAACAAGCCTTTCACATTATTATGCATGCGCGGCGCCAAAATAGGCTGTTTTAAATCAAGCTTTGAGAGAGATTGCAAGCACGGCATGCATGCCCGCACGCATACACATATGTGGAGTCACGTGATAACGTCAGCTCTTCGATGAAAAACGAGCACATTAATTTATTATAATCTTCAGCGGGAGCTAATTAAGCACGGCGTGCAGCTCGAGAGCTCTCGCTCTCATCTCACAGAAATGAAGTTTCCTAATTAATCCAGTGCTCGCATTAATGAGCCTGGCTCAGGCTCGGGGCCTACCCTCCCCCTCTTTGCATCAAGTCAAATGAGACGGAAAATGAGAAAAGGAGATAATTTCCATGTATGATATGAATCTTAATCTGGGTTCGCACTCGTCCTTATTTTCTGTCCGAACGATGATCAGACGGCGACGGCGACGTAACTTCCGCCGCGTGCATCAAGCTGTCGACCGACTGGAGCCCGTGTTCGACGACGTGCGGAATGGGCGTGTCGCTGCGTCTGTCCAACGACAACGAAGCGTGCCAACTGGTCAACGAGACTCGGCTTTGTCAACTGCGGCCATGCAGCAGCAGCAGCACGCCGCAAGGACAAGCATACATCCGCCACGGATCGGTTCTGCGTCGATCGACGAACGACACGCAATTGCGTCATCACATCAGGGTGCGTAAGAAACGGTATCGATCACCATCCAAAAAAGAAAATCTTAAAAATCCATGTGTGTTAATTTAGGTCACCCTACTATAATTATTTTATTTTTATTTCTGTCTATATTATCCGTGTGTCGTTTGTTCGTTTAGAGTTTCTTTTAAATTTGGATCACCCTGCAAATCACAGTGGACACCATTTGAGATTTTGAGTTAATTTGGATCGCCCTACTATTATTTTGATTATATTTTTGTCCTTATTTTCCGTCTCTTGTTTGTTTCAAGTTTGTCTTAAATTTGGATTTTTTGTTAATTTGGGTCACCCTACTATTATTTTTATCCTTATTTTCACACGAGCTGTTTCTTTGTTTGGAGTTTTTACATTTGGATCACCCTGCAAATCACAGTGGACACAATTTGACATTTCCTTTGCGCGTTTCTTGCACGGCAACAGATGAATCACCTGTGCCGTGCCACTCTGCAGGCTAAAAGGTCGAAGCTCGAGTACGAGAACTGCACCAGCGTGAGGTCGCACCGGCTGAAATTCTGCGGTTTCTGCGGCTTTCGACCGTGCTGCGTGCCGCAATTTTCGACAACCATTCACGCCGACTTCGAGTGTATTTCCTCCTCGGACAATTCGACCGCAGATTCGACTACATCGTCGTCGCTCGTCACCTATCCGGTGATGTCCATTCTCAAGTGCGTCTGTCCGAGCGAGTGCGAGCGGCAAGTTCTCGAGGAGCAATTGCTGCGCGACTCGCCGTCGACGTCCGCGGCCACCGCTGAACAGGTGCTCGAGTTGACGAGAAAGCACAGACAGAGGAGACGGATGTTCGACTTGCGCGCGCCGGCGCCATGACAAGATATTAAGCGACTCGAATATCATCATCAATCATAATTAAATGTAAAATAAGATGAGTACGAGTGGGGTGAAGATTTCGACCTTGCTTCCTCACAATAGTAGACTTCAGTAGAAGGCGGCTAGCTGACTCACACTCTGGCAAGCTGAGTGCTCTTCAAGTTCAAGGGTGGGGCGGATTTTAAGTGCCCATTTTTGGGCACTCAGAAACAATTGGAGAGCTGGCACTCTTTTCTAAAAAAAGACTTGACTCAATTAGTGATGGCACGCGTGGCTAATTTGAGTCAAGTCCGGCGGAGAAAGTGCTCGAGCTATTTTAATATAATCTCCCACCTCACCTCCACATAATGGACTAAATGGGAATCTATAATTGGACAGTTATGTCTGTTGGTTCCCCTTTTCTAAAAATAAAACTAAAAGTAGCAAAAGTACGATTGCTACTTTTCAAGTGTGAACGCGACTCTCTACTTTTGTTCTTTGCAATTTATACAGTACCCATCATCCATAGAACACAAAACTCGATTAAGCAACCATAATAGTCATACTCCATGACAAAAGTTAAATTCTGTTATGCCTTTCAGTTTTAACGCGCAATGCGCGTGAAACCGACATAATTGAGTTAGCATGGAGTTGGGTCTACACACACCCTAGCCAACTTAAAAGGGGTTGATCATTTAATAAGACATACATGTTCATTGTTCAATTGTACACGTAGTCGAAAGTGCACAGAACGCTTCATTCTGTTTTTTAATAAAAAAAATTAAAAACCGGAAATGAGCTCATCAATCTCTGTGCCATAATACCCATTGTTCGATCTACAGGCTTTAATGGAATCCAAAAAAATGTCATGAGTCCTATTGCGTCTCGATGCATGCTAAATGTTGCATCCAGGCGCCTAAAAATAGGCTCCGTTTATAATTCCCGCCAAAAATTAATGGATTTCCGGACGTGGCTGAATTGAAAAATAGCGTCACGGCAAATAAGTAAAGAAATTTGAATATGAAATATATTTTCTTGATTTTTTTCTTCTTCAAATCAGAAATAGAAAAAAAAAGTTGAATAAAAATCATATCTTGGGTATTTATTTGTGTGTGAAAGCGAATTCCTTCTCCAACATCCGGTTTTGTGGGCGGTGCCTAGGGCAATATATGCTGGCATAAACCTCCCAAGAAGGCCATTTGTGCAAACGCGATTCTCAAATCAAGAGAAAAAATCACATAACGTCTTCTCTGGACGCGGTGGTGTGGTATTTCTGGACATCAGTCAAAACTCAAAATCAATACCTTGCAAAACCAGGCTTTCGACCTGAAGCTGAACATAAAACGCGGAATTACGCCATGTAAGTCATGTATGTAAGTTTAAGTACAGAGACCACCACCACCACCCTCAAACTAACATTCAGAAATCCAATAAATGTGCGTGTGCAAACGTCACTCAAGGCTAGGGCGTCGATTATTATGATTTTTTATTATATTTCTTATTCTTTTTCTTCTTCATGAAAATAACCAGAAGGTTTCCTTGAAAACAGGCACAAGACAATCATCTGGTCGCCATTTTTATTTTTTTCATGTTCTCTTTCTTTCATTTTCTCTTTTTCATCCTTCTGGCAACTGAAACCGTTAGTTAATTGCTTTCACCCCGTCCACCCTCAAGAAAAAAGGAAAGTCAATGATAAAAACCCTTCAAGATAGAAGGAACACAAAACTAGATTACGCTATTAATCAAACAGCATACATAAGTCAGCGAAATGCGATCTTATGCGGGGCAGTTTTACAAGTCTGCAATCTGCACAGTTTTGAGTGCAACCGCAGCAACTAGCCTACAGCATACAACGCTAATTAGTGCTTAGACTAATTACGGTACCTAATTAGTTAGTGTTCGCCGATGTTGCCAACAGCGACGATTTTAATTATTAAGTAGCCTAATAAATAATGTATAGGCTATATGGTCTGTTTGTACACCATGACAGGCCGAAACAAACTTAGGACTTTTTAAGTAGGCAGATCTTTTAGCCAATTTTTTTTTTTTTTTCAACCATAAAACCATAAACCAAACTTGTTCGAATAAAAGAAAAAAATTTCTCCAAACGAATATGGTTTTTTATATTGGCATACGAAAAGTTCTATGTTTTCTACCTAGAAGCTAAAACTAAAGAAAAGCTGAAAAGGTCAAAGGAAAACTCACCAAATTCAGCGACTGTCATTGTCGATTCGGATTCAGACGATGGCAAATTGTTCACACACATCCGCGCACCGTTTTTAAAACGCGTTTACAAATACCGCGACACACAAGCCTGTAAAACGCAAAGAAAAGAAAATTAGTTAGAAAATAAGAATGCTTTATTTCATTCTGATTTTTGAAGAAAAAAAATATATGCAAATTACGAACATAGTACATGCTCAAAAACTTGAATTAAATTTTAATAAAGAAAAACATGCGGATTATTATGAGCGAAGCAAGCAAATAGATGATTAAAATTAATTCATGCACAAAACAAAGCTACAATTAAAATAGGAAAGAACCATTCAACATTTGTCGCGCTCGCATATGCCAAATCAACAATGACCTAGCCACTAAATCGTGATTTACCATGAGTGATTTATCTCAAAACAAAAAAATCTTTAAAAATTTTAATTTCCTTCTATAAAAATGAATACGCCTATCAAAAGTGAAAAAAACTATTTTGTTAAACTAAAAAGTAATCTGAAGAAAATAAACTTGGAAATTCCAAATTTGTCAAGTGATTAGTTGTCGGTGGCTCGGTCATCGCAATCGGCAGCCAAAAATTGCTCCACGAGAAACGGGAAGGAAACAGAGTCGCCGAACCGATGGCGATTGGCCAAATATGTCGTGGTCCTCCTCGAAGCGAGATCACGACGAGACGTACCTGCTAAATTCGAAGAAGACGTCGATGCGATGACCGTCATTTCGACGACGACTCGCGGACTGCCACGGGCGTCGTCGCCGCCAGAATGGAAACTCCGGTTGGAACTGTTGTCCAGTTCCGGTGACGAGAGGTGTCGCATTTGAATGAGATGAACATTTTGATTTTCGATTCGCCACACGCTCCACACTTGATGGTGATATCTACGATTAACACAGGAAGAACGTTCAAATGACAGATTGCACAACAGATTGTGACTCAAAATTACAATTTCCAATACTTGCCTTGCGGTGACGATGCACCAAGCGACGTAGATGGAGAGCAACAGAATTGACAAACAGACGAGGCCGCTCGCCTCCCATCTGCTGCTCCATTGAGAGTAATGTTTGGCACCGATGAAACACAAGTAAGAACTGATGGTGGCCAAAGGAGTGAGCAAAATGAAGCAAAGTAAATCGCCCATAAAGTTTCGATAGTCATCCGGGTGCGATTGTTGTTTCATCCACTAAGAAAAACAATAAAATCATGATCATCGATTAAGTAAACAAATCCACAAGCCCAGTGCCACATGGTTGAATTAGCATTATAATATTTTAAAATAACGTTTCAATGAATTTAGGGTATTTTGACGACTTCGTAAGTGATTTTACGCTATTTATGTTTTTGACTCAAAACCCACCTACCCTTGCCCATGTAAACGAATAAATAACTACGAAAATAAATAATAAATAGATAAGTAAATAACTAAATAGGCATAACTAAATAAATACTGGTAATATTAATTAACAAGAGTACCATACCTGCGAGAAGGACTTTGGCTGCCTGTAGATGGTGAATTTGTACTTGCAGATTTCGCAGGCATCAGAGTTGGACGAGCTGAGCCATTTTTCCAGGCAACTACGGTGAACCATCTGCATGCTTCCTGAAACAGGACAAGAAATAAGTAAGCTAAAATATTTAATCGTCGAACTATCCAGTAATTCAAGCCGCATCCTGTCTTGGCTAAAGCTGAGCACTTCTTAATTTAGTCGTCGGTCAGTTAGAAGCTTACGACGATGTCATCATCAAAAGGTGTTGGACCATCGTGTCAAATGGACAATAACCAAGATGTCACGTAGGACAACCTCGCTCTCGCGCGAGATGGGATTTTTATTTGATGGTTCGCGGAGGCAATATCCTCGTTAAATGATATAGGCCTTGTGCGCAGCAAGGATTTATTTTTATTTATTCGGCTGCAACGAACCCAGTGCGCGTCCTAACTCCTAAAGCTGTGAATGACTGGCTTGCGTTGCATTCATCGCGCGGCATATTGCATTCATGAGTCTGCCTCGTAATAAGCAGGCTGGACGCTCGCTCACTCTGACGTCCAATGATTCCAGATTATAAAGTTTATGACACCCACAAGTCCCCGAAGATAGCAATAAATGCTATTCATGCAAGTTTTACGCACGACACTTCTCAAATCACGACGATCGATCTGATAAGATCGCGAGCGGCCTTATAGGTGCGGCTTGAAGCCACATATACGATTTCCGCTGAAAAGCAATGAATCTGACACGTTCCCCTTGCACTTTCTAGGTAAAAAGTTAAAACGTTTCTGTTCAATTGCCAATTCTGTTCAATGGCCAATTATTCGCGTGAATTTCTTGGCTACGCACGGGCCTACAAAGTGCAAGTTGCACTTGGATATCGCGAACCAGCTGGGTCCGATCCAGAAAATGGAGCAAATATATTTCGCCAGACTTCGCCTACTTCGATCGTCCTATAAGCATGCATGTATGCGACCCTAATTTCTTGCTACACTTTTTAAAATCACTTCAAATCCAGTGGCTTATTTACGATAGGTTGGTGGTCAAAATTCGCCAAGGCTTGTGTTCCATAAGCTCAAATATAAGTTTATACCTGCACAACGACAAGGCGATGCTAGCTCCTCCTTGACATCTCCTTCATGACAAATGCGACAGATAGGGCCAGAACTGCTGATGGGCGAGATGGGACTAGAGTGTGGCGTAGATGAACGGTCATCGCTGGACGATAGTTGACTTATATTGTTCTTCAGAATCTGCAAGTCAAAACAATAGCAACTCACAATTAATTAAAATACTGGTAACAATAAAGGCCTACTGGTAAAGACGCAGTTTTCTTAGAGATCGATCTTTTTAACTTTGTTCGTGCAGTGACATTTTGCATGGCCATGCAATTTCGCAGCTTGTATTTGGCTCTTGGCATGCTGAAGGCTTAACTCCTGAATCAGTGCACAAGTGGCGTCCCCACTTGTGCACTGCTTCAGGAGTCCTGGCTTAAGCCTTCAGCATGTCAAGAGCCAAATACAAGCCAGGGTTATGATTTGTCAGACCTCAACATATTTAGCGTAGGCCTACGTAGTAGACACCTGAGCCGTGCCGCCGGCTGTTTTTATCCTCCACGCCGGCGCCGGAAAACATTTTAATCGGCGCATTGCCATAGGAGCCTAGGCCTACTACGTAGCAAGCCAACACCGATAGACCTAGCATAGCAGCATTAGCAGGTAGACTTGCTTTTGCTGACTGTATGTAGGCCTATAGTTGCATGATTGTGCATGGTGGTAGGCCTATCTTGTGGCACTTTTCACAGACAATCGAATGGTCAGGTAACAGGGCCTAGGCCTAGTAGGCCTACTGCACAATAGGCCATATAGACGTAGGGCTACCTAAGATATCCAAAATTTCAAATTGATCAAATGGCCAGTCTACGCACCTCACCCTAATTAATGCAATCATCTAGCATTGTGGGCAGATACTAGACCTGGAAAATTACTGTCCGGTAAAGAATAATAAGGACGACGGACTCTAGAATGGATTTCATCTAGGCTTGCTTGGCCCCATTTACAAGAAAGCAAAAAAATTCGCACAGCGTTTTACATCCTGAAGGCAACTGAATAATCGCAAAACGACCGATGGCGCTCGGACGCATTCAAATTCTATTCGATCGGATACGAATTTCGCACGATTTTCGTGCGAATAATTAAATACGAACCCTGAGCGGCGAACGACGACGAACCGCGCCGCCGCTTTCCTCCTCCTCTTCTCTTTCAAATCCAACTGTCATTTCCAGTGCGCATGCGTGGACGCGGCTAGGCGACGATGACGTCATGCCTGCTTACTGGTCCACCAGCGAGCAACTAAACGACCGCCCAATTTTAAATGAATAGCGATCGTAAAGGTTGCACGCGTGGATAATTTAAATAAAAATAAATACAAATAATCTGAATAATTAAAAAAAAATTAATAAATCATTTCCTAAAACTAAAAAAAACGATACAAATAGGCATGTAGTCCTAAATTATATTATGGATAATAAACTTGACCTAATTATAAGAGGCCTATAAGAATAATTAAACATAAAAACAATTTAAAATGGAGTCAAAGAGGCTTTGCCTTTATATAGGCTTCATTTAAATTGAAAGCAGTATTATGGCCTACTTGAAATTTAATTCATCTTAAATTTTAACCAACGTATCATTTATTAAAATAAATCGCTAGACAATAATTACCTTTGGTCTGATATTTGCAGCCGCCTCTATGCCCTTGCGAAATTATACTGAACAAAAGTCCCATAATGTAAACTAGACCACCTGTAATCTGAAGGCGCTCATGTGGGACAAATAGATAAAATAAAAGTTTAAAGTTCAATCATGTGGAGAGATTTGAAGGTTGTTTAGTGCGGAACGGAAAGAGCACAACGATGACGTCACGCCATCAATTTACATATAGGGCATTATGTTGTAATTAAAGAAATCTCTTTGTACACACGAAAATTAGATAAAATAATAAATAAATTGAATACTGGTGAGTAGGCTTTAGCAAATTATAAAGTCTCAAATGATAATAATAATTTGGTTTGAATTTCTAGTGAGACATTGTTTGATTGGCTACATGCCAATTCTATGTTGAATAGAAAATAAGCCGAAAACATGGACACATTTTTGCTGCATATTCCACTAAAAATCGCATGCGAATTTAATACAACTCATCACGTGACGACTTTTGGCATGCTAGAAAAAAAGTCACATGATGTGTTAATTCGCATTCGAATCGTCCGTGTGAAGCCTGCTTGATAACCAGCTAAGGATAAAAATCGAAACATAAAAAGGATTTTGAGCACAGACTTCGCTTTATGCCTAGATCTTTTGGGCATCCTTTTTCAATCTTTGAGCATAGTCGTAAGCACCAGCTGCTAATCCTCCGTTGCGGTAGACGATGGACGTTGCGGCTGCCGACCCAGCCAAACTGGGTTCCTTCAAACTGAACGGCTTGTTGATGGATAGTGGAAGCTGGCTCAGCGGACACGAACTTCCTTTGGAAACGGTGACGGGTTGCCGTTGAAGTTGCGTCGACTGATGCAACTGTGGCTGCGGTGGATGAAACGATGGCACTAGCGCCGGATTATTACATTTTCTCTTTCTCTTCGTCATCCAAACAGCGTCCTCGAATCCGTCATCACAGTTCTTGTCGACGGGAATGTCCACTATACTGCCGGCCGAGCACGCTGACCCGTCGAATAAAAGTCCAGCGGCGATGCTGACGTCAGAGGTGGAGACTTTGCGAGTTACTCGAGGATGCACCGGAGGCTTGGAAGCGATGGCGTCGATGGACATGGAACGATAGAGTCCTTCTCCTCCCAATTGGCCTGCTTTATTGCGATTCTTCTTTCTTCTTGGCTTCTTGAACTGCTGATCAAACTCCTGCATGATCGGAGAAAATAATTAATGTTTTTGTTTGTGGACATTTTATTTTTTTAGATTTGTTAAAAATGGCAAAGAAATGTACTAAAAAAACCAAAAATTAGCTAATTATTTTGAATGTTAATCACCTTAGGCAGAAGCGGTCTGTCCACCCAGGTTCGAGTCGTTGGCTCCCCTATCAGCAGATCCGAATAGGTCCCTGCGGAAAAAAAACACATACAATTTATTAACTAACAACTAGGCCTAACCAAATAAAGAATAGTTGATGCCCATATCTTTGATTATTTTGCTTGTTTATAAATTCCCCCCTCGAAGAGTCTTACCCAGGCTGAAGGAACTCAATTTGAGCAACGCGTTCCTTGAAAGCTTGCGAATGTGAAAAAAGGTTTTCACTTTCAAAACCAATTAATTAAGGAATGTTAGCTAGAATTAACAACGACGATTTGATAACTCACCGGATACGTTGAGCGCTTCCGAACTAGGCCGCCTCCTGTCTCCAAGCAGAACGCATGGTGAGAGCCCAGCCAAATTCGGATCCGAACTGCGTCTTTCAGGTGGCCGGCCAGCCAACGCTCTGACCGGCGCCGCCGCTTCTTTTTGGTCGATTGCTTTCGTCGTCCTCGATGGCGAGATTCTGGACACGACTGACAACGATACCGACTGGAAGCCCGGTCGAAAGCAGGCGAGAAACAAGGCCATCATCACGACCACTTCGACCATCATGAGGACTAGATGCCGAGCGATGACTAGCGAGTGCAAACCCTCCTGCTGTTCGGCCATCGTGGACACGACTTTTGAGAGTGTGTCCAGCTGGCTTTGAAGAATTCCAATCACTTCCTGCTGCTTCAAGTCCTTAAGTTTTGATTTAAAAACGAAAGTAAGTATGCTGCATTCAAAACGCCTTCAAAATAACATTAAATAACTGAGTAAATGAAAGCTAACCCTTTCGTTCGCCATTCTCGCAGTCTCGTTGAGGGCGCTGATGGTCTTGTTGAAGGCTCTTTGCATTTCCTCCATCTGTTTGCGATAGCGCCGACTCAACTCCTCCAGGTACTGTCCGCTGAGCGACATGTTCAGCTCGAGGGCTTTGATCCTGTTGCTGAGACGAACGAAGACGGACTCCTTCTGACCGGAAGTCAGAACAGAGCCCACGATTCCGCCTTGCAAAACGGTTGGCTTTACCTCGCTGCCGTTGGTAGACAACGGCGGCGATGAAAACATCGTTGAGGTAAGAGTGAGCAGCACTTCAGTAGCATGTCCGTCATTGTAAATGACGTCAGGCGGCGATACTAACTGGATGTTGCTGCTGCTTTGTCCACTGTCTAGAGCCGTTTCTGCGCCACTCGAAGAAGTGATTTCTCGACTTTCAACGTGACTAGATGAGAGTTTCATGTCCATGGATTCCGTACCAGGAATTGACGCAGAAACCTCTGAAGCCCTCTCGGCGAAAGATGAACCTGGCAGGGGCAAATTTGACTTGTTTTCCCACAGGCTCGATCCCTTAGAAGTCGAGCTGTCCAAGGACGCTTGCAAGACAGTGCTGGCATCATTGGCGGGCCTACTGTCGACTAGAGGACTGGCGCTGCTGTCGATGTGCTGTGATTGGCCGCAGGAAGGAACAGTTTGCGTCCTTTTGCTTCCTTCGGCGTTCTGGTCGCCAGGAATTGACGAAGGAGTCGGTTGGATCAGAAGGTTGTACGAATTCGGAAGGTCAGATTCGAATTTGGCAGTCTTGATGTCCGCGTTCTTTGCGGTTGTGACGACTAAATCGTCAGAGATTTCAATTATTTTCATTTCCAACGACGTGGCATCCACGCGTCTATCGTGATGGAGGAGGGCACTTGACGTGCCCCCACAAGCAGATGAGGTCACGAAGTCCAGACTTTTGGTAATAAAACTGGACTTGTCCGGACTGCTAGCAGACAGCAGGGACGTTTTTGAATGTTCAGCGAGCTCCACGGACTTCGTGGAGTGGGTAATAGGTAGAGTTGACGACGATAAGTTCCTGCTGAAATCGAGGTTGAGATTCAACTGGTCCAAGTGGCAGAGGGCGCCGAAACGCACAGATCCCAGAACGGCTTCGTAAAACGAACACAATGATGGACTTTGTTTCCTGGTGTTGAGCTTGCTTCTGCCGTACTTGCCGTTGCTTGAGCCGTACGTTGAGCACGCATCTGAACAGATCGTCACGAAGCGTTTTTTGCGAGGACGCAAGCGCTGAAGGATGACGCTGAATTTGTCGTAGTCGCACGCCAAAAGGGCCAATGACTGTTCGGCAATACTCTGATTGCAAGCGGTCTCCGCACCGCTCAAGCTTTCCACTTTGCACTCCAAATCTGGTAATCTTAAGTGATACCAATCTTAGTTAATAGCCTTTTCTCAGCTACTTTCCTTTTAATAAATCTTGAAAGTAATTTTCTACGAACCCTTGAAGACAGCGACAGTTTCCGGCTAAAATATCACTGTGCATCCGGTGGTGTTTCTTCAGATCAACTAAGGTCTCAGCTGATTAAATGAAAATAAAATCAATTAAAGAAACTAAAATAACTATCTCCGTCTACTAGGCAGCAATTAGGTCTAACTGACTTATGTTTCCTGGACTGAGTGCGGCGGCCGCTTTCTTCACGATAGTCAGAACGGCCTCCTTGGCGCTTCCGAACAAGTTGGTGGATTCAATAGTGGTGGTTGACGCAAGGATGGTGTCGTCGGCGGAATTGGCGGAAACGGGCAGAGTGGAAGAACCGTGCTGGTCGTCCTGAGTTTGCTCCTCCGTGTCCAGAGCTTCGTACTCGCTCGTTCCATACACTCGCACCAAACTGAGTGGACAGAAATGCTCCGCCCCGTAATGACTCACTAGCTCGACCTTCGTTTAATTTTTGTATCAAGTAATAATAAAATTAATAAATAAATAGGCCTACGTTAAGTATTCTTTATTTCAACTCACTTTGATGTATTTGCTGAACGAGGTCTGATGGAGAGAAAAACTCTGCGCCGTTTTTTCGTCCATCGCTTCGAAGGTGCCGATGAAGTTCCAGTCGCGAGTCGGATAGTGATCACTCGAGAGCACGTTGAAATGATGCGGAGACGAAGAGAACAGCTCGAAGTTGGCCAGCTCGAGCCTCTCGAGCTGAACGGCTTCGCACAACTCGAGCACGAGCCACGCACGGGCAGTGCAAGGATTCAGCATGTAGTCGTCCTGGTCGTGACTCAGGACGGCCGCTGCACTTTGAGATTCGGCGTTGGCGGTCAGCACTTTAGCACCGCAGTCGACCGACGCGTAGTTCTTGTGACGATTCTTTTTGGCTTTCACCGTGTGTCCTTTACTCCCTACAACCTGACCACTTGGGTGGCCTGTGAAATTAAATAGAGGCGTTAGAGGCGTGGGATCACAATAGAGAAATCCAATTGGCATGGGCGGGATTCGAACCCAGAGCCTCGGAAAAGGAGTTTCTCACCTTGCTCTTCTAAGCGCTTCTTAGCCCATTCATTAAACGATGGCATGTCCTCAGCATGTCCGCCATCCAGTAGGCCGCGAGTTGGATCAAGGTCACGAGTTGCAACTGGAAGAGTGCCATCAGCGTTTGGTCTTGATAATGTGGGCTTGCTGTCAGAAACATTGGACGTACTGGCCGGGACCATCTTTTCATTGCCCTTTGACCCAGCAATAAATTCCTGCGTCATCAAATTTGACTTCGACGACGATGGAGTTTGGCGACCATTGATGTTGCCGTTCAATGGACAGCGCTTCTGCCATAATTAGATGGAAATAAATTTAAATTGATGCAAATTAAATTTAAATGTTACAAATTAAAAATTAATAATTAGGCAAATGTAGAAGCAACATTGAGTCAAATGCACACCATCAATACATTCATAGCCTCATCATTGGCCACCAATGAAGACTTCTGATTACGTCCACGAGCACAGCCGGTGGTAAGCCTGATGCCACCACCATCAAGTCTCTCTTCACTTTCAGCCACACCGCTAATGTGTCCATCTGACGCCGCATCCTGTGCCGCCAAATAAAATTAAAACAATTGAGCATAATAGCTGAGAAAAAAATACAAAAAATATTATGTCAGCATATGACGTTGAGCATTTACCTTAGCTTGTGTAGGTTTTGGAATAGTCGAATCCGGCGCCAAGACGACAGGTTCGAAGGCAAAACACGGGCTGCAATTGCGACGCAAAAGAGCAATCGGAATATTAAAAATCAAGTACAAAGTGAACAAAGCCATGAAGAATTGGTGAGGATGTGTCGACGATAATTTCATTGTAAACGACGGACGGCGCTCAATTAAATAAATATTTGGCAATACATACTGTGTGCAAAGCTTTTATTATTAGGCCCAGCACGTTAAACGTTAAACGTTACATGAACTGAAGCTGAAGCAGTACGCTATGCTTGGCTGGGTCAACAACCAGTCAACCACACACACACGCACTGCATGGTGTCAAGAACCCACTGGTGCTCGGCTCTTCGACTGAATGACAAAAAACATTTAATCATTCCATCTAAACTAGTTTAAGAAAATCGTCGTGGGTTGAACGCGTCGTGCCTGGCGGGGTCATTATAAAAACCAAGGCCTCTCTTAAGTCTTAAAACAGACATAAAACAAAACAATGGAATTGAGCAAAAGCTCTGAAACCCACAGACTAAACTGTAGTCCTGACGCCGGGCTTGCTAAGCTAGTCTATTAATGGTCCTAGCTAGATACGGCTGTCTAAGAATAGGCCGAAATAGATTTCCTTTTAAGTATAACAATTTGGACATCAACCAAGGTAAACATTAAACCAACACTGTTTCGCAAAAGAAAGTTGGTAGCGCAAGACGAAACTGTCTTAAATTGTATGCCTAATCCTGAAATTACTCAATTAGCCTATCCTCGATCGGAATGAAAGCATTTGAGAAGGCCGGATGTTGCAACTTGGGTCACTTTTAACTTGGATTAATCACTTATACAAGTCAATAGCGCTTTAATTAAACCTAGTGGCTAGGCGCAAAAGTTATGCATGTTTAAAACTTAAAATATCGAGTGTTTAGACTTCTGTTTAATGGCCTAGATTCGCTAATCTTTAATTATGCATAGAACTGTTAGGATTAATTACTGGATCAATTCAAATAATTCGGAAATAAAATTGCACTTTTCAAAATTGGCCTGGTCCAGTCCAGGTCAAATCCATAAGCTATCAGTCGATAAGAATTTAAGAGTTGCATGGCCGCATGACTGAGGCTCACCGCAAGGGTGCTTTGAATTTTGAAAACGAGTTCAACGCCAATTAAAAACAACTTCAAAGCGCCAAGGTCACAGTCACTGGTCTGCTGATAATGAGCATTTATTTATTTATTTACAATTTCACATGTATAGTGAACCTCGCACGGGCATTGTAATTAAACGCGGCATCGTAGGCCGAAATTAAATCCCACTGAATAGTAGGCCTATTCAATTATCTAATAGGCTTTACAATGAATAGGCATACAATGGAGGTCTTTGAATGGAGGTTATAACATAAGCTTACGAGGAAAATCACTGCATCTTTCAATTGTAAACAGCCGTTAGGCCTACATATGTAGGCAACTGGCCAACGATGCAAGATCTTATATAATAGGCCTAAGCTTAAGCCTAGTGCATGTGCGCCCGCAGCGCAGTGCATTAATTCACATAATCGAATATTTGCTGCGAATTTTCCTCAAATTCGTGTGCGAACTCGACATCACATAGGCCCAGTTTCTCACATGCTTAGGCCTAGTGTGTCAAGCGTGATCATGATCACGTTAAGATCGAATTCGCATGCGAATTTAACGGAAATTGGCGCTAATCATGGGACGCCAGCTTTAATGTACGTCTTCATGACTCGTCTTCAGACGCCTTATTATTGGCAGCTAGCCTATATCCAGTGATGCGTCTGGATAATGGCCATGGATATAAATTTGGACTAGCCAAGGATAGCCGTGATTGGGCCTGCTGATGCAGCGTGATATGCATGGGCCTTGCAATGCGCCAGATGGAATGGCCATAGGCGTATATCCCTGAAAGATTCATGTGGCACACATTGTCATGCCTTCTTGTATACTAATATGCGTAATCATTGCGGGCAGATATTAAAGTACAATCTGATTCTCGCGTAGGCCTACCTGTGCAACAGCAGCAGCAGAATGGTCCAACTCTGGCGACGCCATTTCAACATTTTGAACCGACTTTCGCGCGAAGAATCATTTAACTAGACGCGAATACCATCAATCACTGGTTAAATAACTATTCTCTGGCAACTAGACTTGTGACAAACTAGAACTCGAGACAAAATTCCAAACAATATTGAAAGAAAGAGAACTGCAGCTGCAGAGATTCCGAGAAAGAAACTCGTGACGTGTGCTTTTGAAAAATTGCGATCCGAGTCATCCGCGTCGTCTGCTCTCAAACACGGTAACCAGCGCCATTTCTCTACGAGAAATAGCGCGTAAAAAACCCCCTGGTGGCCATCAAGAGTACCACGAATTAACAACCGGCGCCAAAATTCAAAGCCATTTATTTTATTCAATCCAAAATGAGAAAATAAAACCGAAGAATTGAAATGTCCATGTCGGGGAGCGTATTTTTTATTAGTTTCCATCGGATGAAATGATTTTTCGCGAACGCTATTATACATGATCGTAAATCGACGGCGTGGCAGCGCCGAAAGTTTGAAACGAATGGAGTGTGTGTGAGAAAGAATAATCAACCGTACATATGGCTGCATTAAAAAGTTATTATAAGAACTTAAAACGTATAATCCAAAGCAACAAAAAAAATGCATTTTTTTTTTCAAACAAAAAAATTGTTAAACCCAATTGAAACAGAAATAGTAATAAAAATAGGCCTATCTATATTTACGCAAAGAGAAGAAATTAAAAAAATTGTAAATTCATCATTAAAAATAAATTTGAAGACAACACTTTTAAAAAAAATCGATGGGCGAGCTCTGGAAAGGAAATTAATACACAAATTAAGACATAATAAATACGGTAATTTCTAGGAACGATTATGCAAATAATAACAATAAAGTCCATCCATAAAGAAAGAGTGAAGAAGAGCCTGTCAGAAAACTAAATATTAAAAGAAAAATCTTTAAAAACAAACTAACTATTTTTTGTTTAGAAATGACATAATGCAACCGTGCGCGCGTGAACAGAAAGGGGTGGCTTAATAACTATTATAAAATCATGATTTAATGGTATCAGAATAAAACCCAGAAAACGAAACGCGTAATCCCTGAGCCCGACTTTGAGAACAAACAAAAATCTATCGTATACACACACACACACATACAACCATACAGACATACACACAGAGAACCACAATCAGGAATGTAAATTAAAACTTTGGCTGATCCCAAACAAACAAACCAAAAAAAATAATCAATCAAACTAATACCAGTGTTAAAAGTACGCACGCGAAACGAATCGCTTATCACCAAAAAAATTCACGAGGGTACTTTTTGACGTGCGAAGTATTTTGTTTAGTTTAAAAACAAATGGCAGGCAAAAGACGAAGAAATACAGTGTGTGTATATTTAAATAGCGTTTGATTAATAATAATTATAAGAAAAGAATAACAAAAAAAACATAATGATAATAACTGATAAGAAGTTTGCCATCCAAATTATTTTTAAAAAAAAATTCATGAATAAATTACGCATTAATAGCTTTTACGGTTTTGGTTTAATAGCGTTTTAGTGTTGTTTTGAGTTTCGCGCGCTTGAGGGAGAAAAACACAAAAAAAATTAGAAAAACCGCCATTCTCCTTAAAAAGGACAAACAACGTCACCAATCACACAGCACGTAACGTTCGTCTTTGCTTATTAAAAAAAAAAAAGACTAGATTTGGGAAGCGGTGTTAAGGATGACCAAAGTTACGTTTTTTAGAGGAAGAGGAATGGAGGACTCGACTGCAGGAAGATGTGTAGTGCGTCCACTTGTCAACTGTCCTTCGAGTTAACGCTCAGGCGGTCGTTCAGTCAGGTAGGGCCTCTTGCGTTCGCGGCAAAACTTCTTGTGGACGGGCCAATCCTTCTGCTGGCAGTACGTTCCGCAGTACCTGGCCTCTTGACAGCGGCCACAGATGCTGAACTCTCGCAGCTCACGCTCCATGTCCGTGCACGGTGGGTAGTGGCACTCGTAGTAGCACGTACTCTCGTCTAAAAGTAAACAACAACAAAAAGGATCTTGACTTGCCTCGTCTTAAAATGAAAAAAGTAAAATAACGCTAAAGCACTAACCTTCCTCTTCAACTATCTCTCCATTTGCATTGTAAAACTTAGTGAAAAAGCTGTCTGAATAATTCTGCGGGCAAAAAAAAAAGCGAAGAATTACATTTATAGATTGCCGGAAGTGAAAGTTTGAAGCCTTAAAGCACTGATTCGCATTGTGCAGATTGTATTATGCAACTCGGTGCAGCCTTTTGTTTTGGCGCTGGTCAAACAAGTTAAATCAAAAGATTTCGTCGGGTCGCTCAATGCATATAAATGTTTAGAAAGGAAAACTAAAAGAAATAACTACCGGATCGACTGGAAGTTGCTGGATTGCCACCCAATAGAGGCTCTGTTCGCGGTTCTTGCTCTGCTGCGCCGGTTCTTCCGTCAACGCTGCCGACGTCGTCTGCCGCTTCTTGCCAGAGGCCGAGACCAGCGTCAGGTTCTCCATTCGATTATCGACCGTCACGCCGTTCTTGTGGATCACCTTGAAGCCCGGAGCGATTCCTCCGCAGTGTTTTTCCCTTTTAAAGACATTACAAAACAACAATGATTTCTTTCCCCGACAGTGACGAGCTTATTTAGAAATTCTCAAGTTTCATGCCAATTCCAGTTACGCCATTTCAGTTTACCATAATAACACGTGTACGTATTGTCCAGCGTTTCGACCTCCGTTGATGTCGTAAGCAAATGCATAGATCTTGGCGCCATTGCCATCGCGATCCACTTCCACTCTGGCCTTTGAAAGAGTTGAAAAACAAACAATCTGTCCGTCAATTTCTCGTGCGATATTTAGATAAATAAATTCAAAGTAATATTCGAGCTGGAAATAGAAATCAAGCTAGGAGTGTAGAAAAATCGACCTACTTCGAATGCATACTGTTGCACCAGAGATATGTCTCGCTCGTCCAGAAGTGCGTATTTCGTCTGCAAAAAAACAAACAAACATCATAAATTGATAAGAGGAAACGAACAACTCGAGAGAGAGCGAGAAATCTAAGCGTAGAAAACAAAAATAATTTTTTTCTCCAAGTATTTTTATCTTTTTTTTTCTTTCTTTGTGAGAACAACCAGAAGCTTATTTCTCATTTGAAATACAATTTCATATGCAAAGCCCGGCGGAGAAAGGTCATAAACTAGGGCGACATGCACGAGAATATGCAAATTAATCCGTAAAAGTACTTCTTAAAGAAGAATTGCTGCTCTCATTGTAGGTGTAATTGCAATTTAAGAGGAATTTCGCACGGTTATTTTTGCCTGAAAGGTAAGAGAAGGATTTCAAAATGCTTTCGTCCAACAGAGGCCAAAGTATAGCTTTAGCTCTCTCTCGCAGCACGCAATCGCAATCCACGACCTAAAATACACGAACAATAAAGCAAGAAAAATGGACAAAAAGAAAGCCCCTGCTGGCAGGAGAAAGAAACCCCCAAAAAAGCGTAAAAGATAGGCCTAAGAACGTTACGTTTCGTAGAAGAAGAAAAAAACATGAGAAACATACAATAAAAACCCGATTTGCAAGTGTGGGCCTACTCTCTTAATTGTTTGGAGAACACCTAAAGGCTGGTGTCACTGCACCCGCACTCAATTGCGTTCAGTTTTGCACCACTTTTTTGACAATTGCTTTTCATAACACCTTTGGACTTTCGCCGCACGAGTCAAGACAAACAGTTAAGATTTCGAAGCAGGTTAGATGATTTCCTGCTTTCAAGCCGTACTCAAGAGGGACTTCAAAGATTAGAGAGCTGATTGTCACTGTTGTTAAGCGTTGTAAACATGAGAACATGATCCGCTGTATCGTACGCGAATCTATTTGTGCAAAACTGCGTAACAGTTTGTATTTAGACTTATTAAAAATGGCGATTAATTATCGACGTAAGTTACTGTCCTGCATGGTTAAACCAACACCTGTCCGGTTGTCTCACTCAGCTGAGTGTGATGCGTGCCCGATAGACCTGCCATTGTTTTACGTTTTAAACCTTTAGGAGCCATGTCTCAGAAGGGGCAAAACAAGTTGCTGGCTGGAGGCATCGTGACTGACGGATCGTGGAGACATCGTGCAAAGTCGAGTCACGGTTACGCAATGATGAACAGAAGAGAAATCAAATCAGAGTCGAGAATCTCTCGAGTTCTTGAGTCGAGAGTTAGGCCCAGAGGAAATGCTTTGTGTAAGAAACGAAAAGAAAAGGGTTATTTGGTTTATTTCTTTAGGCCTAGAAGAGTCAATGGCCTCAGCTCTCTCTCGTCGAGTCTTGAGCATTGTCGTAGGCCTACGTGAGCCGCGCACACGATGCACAAATAGCATGGGCAAATTAAAGGGCAGCGCGGAAATGACGTCACTCATGCGCGAAACGTCATTCTGACGTCAAGTAATAATTGGATTGGTCTAGCTGTTGGCATCCCCCTCTTTAAATTAACAAGGTTGCTAGCAAGGGCCGATTATTCGATTGTTAGTGTTACATTTGCCGGGGCCAAACAGACGACGAATTATTTTGCATAATGTAGTTCAAAATGTACTGACCTGAACATCAAAGTTAAACATTAAAAATACATAAAGCGTAATAGGCTGATAGGTAATAACACAAAATGAAAATGATCGAATCGGTTTCTTTGTTTCAGATTTGAAACCATTTACGAAGCACGGTTATTACTTAATCAACTAATACGCTATTCTTATGTCTTGCCTTTTATGTTCAGGCTACTTTAAAACACCGGTTTAGCAGTTAAGTAATTAGTCGTCTGCTTTTGCCCGGGTAAAACGCAACTCTAAATACATATACGAGATTTCCTGAAGCTTGAAGTGGGTGGAGATGAATTTTCAGAAAAAGATTTCTAAGCCTAACCTGAACCTATGATCAAAAGATGGCTTATTTTCCCCTAAAACTGAAATGGTCATGATGATGATGATGGTGATGAAACTGATGATGATGGTGGACCATGCAGTGTTCGCCAAAATGGTCAATGAACTGAGTGGAGTGCAGATGAGTCGAAGGTGGGAAAGGAGAAGATTAGTGCGCTTACTTCGCAGCCAGTAGAGGCCTGCTATCTGAGCATATGGCTGGCCCAACATGGCAATAGCCCAGCCTCCTACAATGTAGACGAGGGCCCTTCTCCTACCAGCGACACGCAGCTCTTGAATAAAACAGGATCCACACATCCATCAAAGGCCTATCTTGCCTGGTGCAGAGGAGCGAGCGTTCCCATTGCAATTCTCTTCCTCCTGATTCCCGAATCCTCATGGCAACGAAACCAGAAATCGTCGGAGAGCCTTGACTGCGGCGCACTGCACCCCCAGGCCGAGCCAGGGCCGAATTCGCGTTCAGCGATCGAACCCAGGCTGCTTCCTCTGAAATCGATCTCTCCCCTTAATTCGAGAGGAAACAACATTCAGGCCACGAATCTTGATTGAAACGACGGCGAGCTAGTGGATTGGCTGGGTGGGTTTTAGCCCTGAGCCGTTCAGAGTGTCCGTACAAGGTGTCCGAAAAGCCAATTATTAGAAGCACTCATGTAGACAAACAAAACATGTAGGTCTAGAGCAGAAAGTCCAACGCGATACCAGCTTTAATCTTGGGACAATAACTTTTCGGACACTCTGTACGATCGAATAGACTTTGAAGACTTGTAAGAGAACCGGCTGCGAGTCCAGCATCAGAATTCTAGCCTAGGCTCGCCTCGATCCAGCTGAGTGTTCCCTCGAGAGAGAGAGAGACGTAACGCAGACGACCGTGACGGTGACTGCTAGCTGTTTAACACGTTCAAAGTGTGTCGCCGTCATTGCGCATGCAGATTCGGTTACGGCAGCACCGGTGGTCTGGCAGCCACGAATTTAATTGTCTCGACTTTCGCGCGATCGTTGAAAAGACAACAGCTGCCTACAGTCAACAAAATGAAAATGGAAAAATAAAATGTAAAATAAAAACTTGCAAAGAATGAAAGAATCAATGCGGGTGGGGACTACGATATTACGACGATGATGATGATGACGACGACGACGACGACTATGCTTGGAAAGACAACATCTGCACTTTTGACGACGACGCGTTTGTGAGCCAGGGTGAGCGACGCAGCTGGCCACTCGCCATCGCTCTCAAAAGACCTCGGCAGATAGGCAGACTGAGAGGGGCCGGCTTAAAATGCACGCACGCAAAGTCGCAAACCTTCTGCCAATATAATTGCCTCAACTGCTAAATTAAACAAGATGGGCCCCTACCAGAAGCCACGACCAAGTCGTAAAGCTGGCTTCAACCCGTTGAATTCGCATGCAATTAACTCATCTCATATGCTTAGGCTCGATTCACTAATGACTTTTAAGAGCTGTCTGGACTTGAAAAATTCCAAGACCAGGCTGAGAATACGTCATTTTTCCATTCAGAGAGAATGGTAGTGACATCATCAGAGCCTGTTTTGGGGTTTTTTTCAAGTCGAGACAGCTCTAAGTCATTTGTGATTCCAGCCTTACATGTAGTCACGAGTTGAGTTCGCATACGAATTTGACTGAAATTCTTATCCATATGCGAAACCAGCTTTACCATGTGTTAGTCATAAAAGAACACAAGCTAATGGAGCCATGCAGCTGTCACATTGTGAGCATTCGCACTTGAGTGACGCTCTTGAGTCTTGCTTGAGCACGCGATCATTATTCATTAAAATCATTAAGAAAATGTGACGTTGAGAAGTCGTGGCGACCATCTGCTATGCGCACCACTTGCCTGAACCTGGAAACAAAAATAAATAAAATTAATTAGAAGGGCCGAGGAGAGGTCAACGAAAATATAATGCCCACGATTCCGTTGACCTAGTAGGATAGCTGGGCAGGGTTTAAATCATCCCGTTGAAAATTTTGCATTATTATTAGGCCTACATTATTATACGCGGCTCATCATTATAAAATGTCGGCGGCAAGCCTGCAACAACAACATAAATAAAAAATAAAATTAGACTTAAAAAGAACAGGATAGGCCTACAACGTTCGCAAAGAGGAGGTCGAGGGGGTTCAAGTAGCCTATATGATCGAGAGAAGAGGGCGTCAAACAAAACTAAAAACATGCAACCGGAAATTAGGCCTATTTAACGGACGGAATTGAAAAATCGGAAATCATTTGATCACGTCGCCCTTATTATGCAGGCCTAGAGTTTATGACCGAGCGAGACAGTCGTCGGCCACAATCGCATCCTACGCCTGTGCAACAATCATCATTATCATCATCACCTGCCATCATATCTGAGTGGATCAGGCCATGCACAGTCGTAAAGTTCTTAATTAGACACCGTCTCTCTAATTAGCCTATATGAATGCCAAATATGCCCACCTCTGTAATGGCCACCTGTTAATTCTGGCACCTCTGGACTCATGACACGAAAAAAAAAATAAAAATTCCGCACGGTCAGTCGACTTATCGAGGTTCCACTTTCAAGAGATTCTCCTGAATAAAGCCTAAACAAATAGGACTAGCTGCCCGTCATCTAGGCCTATGGATACCTGAAGACCATGGTCAATGTATTAATTTAAATTAGCCCTAATTGTTAATTTATTTTGTTTAATTACCGGTATGAATTAATTTTGTAGTTAGATAGGCCTAATTTAGTAATTAATTTATTTATTAGCTAATTTAGTTAGTTATTTATTTATTAATAAAATTAGGCCTAGTAAATAAATAAATTTATTTTATTTTACAATTTTAAGGCCTAGGCTCTATTTACTTATTTAGAGCCTATGCTAGATGTCCTTCGCTCACTAGAACAATTAATTAACTCATGGTGTCTAGGAAGAATTTCGCAAACGACTAGGCCTAGCTTGAGACTAGCTTACTTTCGGGCGGATGTTGAGCATATCAAAATGATTTGTGTATTTTTTTTTTGTGCTGCAATTTCCGTTTTAATTAATCGCAAGACTTTCCCGGTTGGACTGTGGACTAAGTTGAGGCTCAACTAAGTGTAAACAGGCAAGCAAAACAGCTGGTTTTGAGAACGAACTTGCGACCTGATTCAGCTGAGATTTCAGAAAATTCAACCTGAACTGAACAACTTCAGGAAAAACGCGTTCGAAAATAAGAGGGCGGGGGTGGCGAGCATTATAACTTTGGCGACAAAATGTGAGGCCTACAAAATGTAAATTCGCAAGTACGCGTTTGTGACGAGTTCGAGTGTGGAGGAGATAATCAATGAATGAATCAATCAATCAATCGATCAAGGACCCTTGTTGTGCTGATGCTGCTGCTGCTGTTGACCTGCAGTTGTCTCGAACGTCGCCAAGATCGCCAAACCAACACTAGGCCTAGTTCAAAGGAAAAATAAAATTAAGAAAAACAAGTAGCAAAGAAAAAAGTGTCAAGGAAATTGGACGAAAATTTCACAACGATCATCAAGAAATAAATGCTCAACAATTTAAAGTTTCTGAACAAGTTTTCAAGGATTTTTCGGGCATGCAATTTGCCAACAACACACAAATTGTCTTGAGCGAGCCTAGCCTGACATTTTCATCCTCAAAATCTAGGCTAGTGCCCGCATTCAACCGAAATTGATGTAGGCTGGTACAAAACTACGAACACACCAGAGGAAGGATGAAGGTCTGGTGGGTCCAGGAGCCTGCGTAAGTCGAACGATCCACTCTACCCCAAAGTCTCTTGCCAATACGCCAAACCTTGCCAACGAAAATGGCGATGATGATTGAGCGCGGCTCACGCGTAAAATTCTTGACGCAAAATTGTCCTGGAAATTTGAGGCAGCCTCATTTCCGTTTCCATCCTTGAGTCCTTGACACATATGGACCCTGCTTGGGAAGCAAAAAAAATAAGAGCCCAGACAGATGGAGAGATCGAGGGCCGTGCACAGAAAATCGATGCCAGATGAGAAAATGTAAAACCAGCGCCTCTACTGATGATTTCATCTAAAGGACCTCCTCTTCCATGGATGCAGGGCTCTAGGCCTACAACAAACAGGACCCATACGTGTGCGAAAAGGGCACGAACAGAGAAAGCGGCCCCACCTTGGTCACACACCAGTGACTCGAACCTTGGGTGTGGGTCCTGGAGTTTCCACAAAAGCTTCTGTGGGTGACAAGTAGTAAGATGAAAAGGGGCGAGAAAAGTAAGTTCCTGTTCCACATAGTCCTTAGTGCTTGCACGAATTATTCACCCAGGTCGCAGGCCTAGGCCTAAATAAACAGGTGTTTAGCTTTAGTGTGGCCTCTGCGCGTTCCCTTTGCATTCGTAAGGACCTAGTCCTAAAAGTCCTGTCGAGTTAACGAGGCCCCACTTACTATATTTCCTACCCCAAGTCTCTTCAATTACAGAATTAAAGGTGCATCGCAATAAAAGCCCAAAACACATTTTTATATCTGAGCCTTTACATGTACTGCGCAAGCGTAAAAACATCCAACAAAGCTAAGATACGTTTTGGCGCATTTTAGCTCATGTTTTATCTTTCACCCTTGCCTACTCAAAACAGTCAAGTTACTCGAGCATGGCCCAACAAGGATGAGTAATGTTTGAGTAACGGTTAAGCAAGGCTTTTCAAACCTTTTACTCATACCATAATTTATCCCGGCGTAATGCAAGCGTTGTGCATTGTGATGGATTGAATTTATTGCCTACATGTAGGCCTAGCGAAACAGCGTGAGGGGCAGTTCGAAGCCCTTAAGATTTATTTTAAGTAAGATTGAGCTCTGACCCGGGAGTGTCTCACTGAGTCAAGCTCTCTTCAAAACAACCATGCTCTACGTGCAGCCATGGTCAAACATGAAGGCTTAGGCCTACTTTAATTGTAAGCTAGGCCTAGCGAGAATCTTAGGCCCATGAAACATCGAGCGGGCCAAGAATTCTGGATAGGCCTAACAGAAATTCGGGCGCACAACTGAGGGATATTTTCGCGTTAAATTAATAATGAGAAATTTTGGCGTTTTCATCCTCTATTGTTCGTTTTTTTCACGCTTGCCGACAACAAAGAATTAACGCTGCGCGCCATGTTTAGAGCAGGCGACTCGCGCGCGCACACACAAACGGACCGACTGCAATATGTGTCCGCATGCGGTGTTCGATCATCACCGCAGATTTGCACTCACCTTTCCAGCTGCGCGACCCAGCCTCACTATTCCCAACTTGAATCCGGACATGGACGGGCCGTTTATCTCCGCGGCTTCGGCGTTTAATTTCATCTGAATGTGGAAATTCGCGTCCGATGATGCGACGAAGACGCCACGACCGTACCGCCCGCGTTCCAAAACGGAAATGACAAAAGAAAATTCCAGGCCGGATGTAGCTCTTTGGCATCTGTGTGTCGTCATCAAAGAAGGGAGTGGCTAGAAATGTGACGTCTCCAGTGACCACATCACCATGGCAACCGCTATCAGCCGGACATCCACCAATCACATCGCTTCTTCGGAAATGACGTGACCAGTCACGTGATCATGCGCATTAAAATCATAAGCGGGAGATTGGAAAACGAAATATATTTTCTTACTTTTCAGTGCATTTTACAAGTGTCTATACCCCAAAAAACTTGTTTTTTGTTATTTTTTTTATAACTAAAAAATTAGTCATACATTTGTTTTATAACTAAAAAATTAGTCATACATTTGTTTTATAACTAAAAAATGAGTCATATTTGTTTTATAACTAAAAAATTAGTCATACATTTGTTTTATAACTAAAAAATTAGTCATACATTTGTTCTATAACTAAAAAATGAGTCATACATTTGTTTTATAACAAAAAATTAGTCAAACATTTGTGTGTGTTGACCCGCGTGTCTGGCAGCAAAGTTTCGTTGAAACTATGTTGCCAGTCATGGTACGTAAATTCTTAGGCCTACAAGTAGTTTTTACATGGTATGAAACCATTGCTAGTAAAACTTGACCGAGGTACCTGGCCGCCCAACGCATGGCAAGGATGGACGACGCCTACACCGAAACTCCTGCCGTTCAAGAGCGAGCTGAGCTGGCCACGGTCATGGTGACGGCTTGAAAGTGATACATCGGCAGTGCAAGCATATTTTTTCAATATAATTTCGATTATTTGAATTACAAAATGTACAACAAAAATCTTATTGCGCTAAATTTGAACAAAATCTATAAAGATTTTTTTATACCACTTAATCCAATCTTTTAATCCCATTTAATCTCATAATCATAACCATTCTATTGTAATCCCAGAAAATGGAAATTTAAATTCGTTAGGCCTAACTGAATGCAAAAAAAAAACTTTATTTATTAAGGAATAATTAAAGTATATCGAAAGACAAAATTGGTCCATTAATGCGTAATTTAGTTAGTAAAGTGGGAATTAAAAAATAAAATAAAAGTAAAACAAATCTAAAAAAACTAAAAAAAATATGAGTAAAAATAAGATTTAAAATGGGGTTTTCAGGTTCAAACTAATCAAAAATTCAAAGCAATTCAATTTAGTATTCATTTATTTTAAATAATAATTCGTTTAAACGGGAATTAGCATAATTTAAAACGGGAGGAAAGGGAATAATTAGCCTACATTTAATTATATATATATAAATCTCAAGGGCTGGTACCCAGAATTAATAGCGAAAATGAAAGTACTTCAATGAATGCATCAATGAAACAATTTGAAAAAATTAATTTCAAGGGCTCATCGGTTCACCCAAAGAAAAATAAAATAAAATAGGTACAATGCATATAGGCATAACAAGCTCAGTTTACACTCGACGTAAAGTGTCACATGCAGCGTAAACGCGTTTGCGTCAAAGGAGTGCAATCAGAAACATTTCCCGGCTTTTTTTATTTACTTTCAGTTATCTAAACTTTACCGCACAAATCAATATGTGACGTGTGCCGTCACAACTAGGTTGATGGTAATTTAGAAATAAACATCTTTCCTGGTTGTGCTTTTAGCAACCGCTAGTTACGAAAAAACGTGACGCATTGTGCAACATTTTACGTCGAGTGCGGAAACGTTAGAAGAGAGAGCGAGAGCTATGAAATCTTCAAAGTCTCAACGTCCGTCTTAAGTTTCACCAGATCCTCAGCGTTGTAGATTCGTTTGATTCCTCGCGGAAGTGAACGACACGAACTCAGGTTCAGAACCTCCAACTTCGGGCAATTGCATAACACTGACCTAATTAAGGAATACCGGTAATAAGATGATTAGCCAGCATTAGCGACACGAACCCCGTTGCACGCCCTCATCATCTTGCATGCGAAAAATGTGAAACTCACTTGATCGGCTCGAATGAGACGGAGGAACCGCAAAGGTCGAGCGTGCGTAAAGGTGATTCGGAGGGCGTCAATCCTGCCAGAGCTTTGACGGCCAAATCGACGCTCTCGCCCGACTGATTATGCCAGGACAAGTCCACTTGGACGAGACTATGCGCCCACTACACAAACACAGGATTTGGCTCTCAATTCACCTGAACGATGGACAATTGAAATGCAAATTGATGCAACCGAGATTGACAGACCTTCTGCATGACGAGCTCCAGTCCAGAGTTCATTGTGCCGGTGGAACCGCTCAGAAACAGGTGCTCCAGGTCCCAGGCCGGAGTGCGCACAAGGCTTGACGACGAGATTTGCGTGCAGCCTCGCAAGTCCAACAATTTCAACTTGCGAGATGATTTCAAAATTCTGCAAAGATTTTTTCAAATATTTTAAATGTTAATCATTAGGCGTATTTTTTTATTTATTAATTCACCTATCAAGGTCATCAGATCGAGTCAGATCGAAGTCGAAAGGTTCTAGCCTCTGCGCTATGCTCAGTTCTTCCAGATCTGGGAACCCAGGAGCCGATGCCTATTTCGTTCAGAAAAAAGCGTAAATTAAAAAAGATAAAAGAAAAAAAACTTAACAAAGATGAAAAAAAATGATACTACATGTAGGCCTACTTGTAGAGAGGCCTCATTTATTTTCACTCATTTAAAGCTTACCTGTTCAGTCCCTGGAATAACGGCGAGACGAAAATAGGAAACGTTGGCCAGCCGGAGCACCCTCAGTTTAGTGCATCCCTGTTGCAGTTTCTCAACATGAATCGATGACGAGTCACTGCTGGTACCACTCACGCCGGACATGTCGAACTCCCTGAGTTCCGGAAAGCCTTCCTGTAATTAAAAGATAGACATTAACAACCTCACAACCCTTACGTTGATCGAGTCAAATCAAGGATTCAATATAAGTGGCTGACCGAAATCTTGGCTATGACTGAGCGAAGTCCTCTCACAACATTCCCACCGATGTTCAGATGCAGCAATTGGCTTCCCAGTTTGCTGGCCAAATAGTCGATCGTCGCGCAGGACACACAATTGTCGGCTGAGAGATGATCCTTTGGATATAAAAGATACGGGTGTAGCCTAATTGAAACTTTAATCATCTTCGAGCTCCCGCTAAACTTTAAAAAATGACGTAGGCCTACAGCCGTACAGCTATGTAGGGATTACCTGAATACGAGAAATATCTAGGCTTGTCAGTTTAGGGCACTTATCGACGACCATCTTTAGCAAGGAACCTGAGACTGTCCCGCAGCCAGACAAGGTTAAACTGGTCAACAAAGGGCACGTCTCGCTGATAGCCTGAAAAAGATTCTCATGAATTTAATACGCCTAGCGCAATGGAATGTTTTTCTCACATCCAATTAGATACGCTATTTTAATTAATTTTTGAAGTGAAACATGGAATGAATTTCATAGCGGATTTAGAACAATTAGAAGTGAAACCTTAATCTCTTGAGCTTTCAAAAACCTTCCCCACGATGCCAGATTGAGCTCTCTAGCGTTGGAGAATCTACTTTGGCTAAGCATGATCAATTCGGACACGGTCATTTTGACATTCGGCTTGGACACGTCAATGTGCGTCCAGAGTGACGGATGCTTTGCCATGTCGTTCCACAGCTTGCAAACCTGCGCATCAATGCGTTAAATTAAATTATATATATATTTTTAATGTTTTGTTTGGAATTTAGGCTAAATCTGAAACATGTTTTATGTGGACGCATTAATGGACATACTCGCGAAGCACATCTCCAGAATGGTATGACGCCCTCGGACATGATGATCTCCTTGAAGATGATGAGCAGGACATGGAGGGGAATGGTGCTCCAAGGAACATTGTCACCATTGCTTAAAGTTTCGAGATCTGGACTCTTGGGCAAGATCGTCGTCGACGTCTCGGGCATGAATTTCACTTTCTTTCGTTGACGTCGAACCGTCGTAGGCCTAGTTGCAGAAGAGCCAGTAGTTGTTGTTCTTTTTGTTTTGCTTGCGACCTTTTTTATTGCACCGGTGGCACCATTTTTGGTGCGACGTTTGCGTCTGAACGTGAACTTCTCTTCGCCGTTGACTTTCGAAGTGCGTTTTATGACGAATTTGCCAACACATGGCACTGGAGCTGCCGGTACATCTTTAGACTTAACGTCTTGGTGATCATCGTCCTTCGCGTCTTTCAGCTCCTTGTCGACGTCAGAGTTGACATTCGAAGGCCATTCATTGCCGTTCGAGAAATACGCCGTGACGACGTCCGCAGCGGCGGGCTCAGGCGGCTTCTTCACGTCTAGTAGGCCGCTTGACGCCATGTCTAAAAACGGTTACATGATATACCCGGCTTAACTTATCCACTGATACATTCTGCAGTATCTGCCCGCAAACAAGTTCAATGACCAAAGGTGTCCTGAATTGTTCGCGCGCGAGGACAGGTCCCTAAAACGTGCTCACCTTTTGCTGCACCCACGTCAATCTCGTCCACCGTTTACACTACTCGATCCTCACAGTACTTTTTCTGTTGCTCCAATAATACTCCAAATAAAAATAAAAATTGAAATTGAGGCGCAATCAAACTCGCGAATTATTAAAGCCGCCATTAAAAATGGCACGAACCGTCCAGCCGCTTCTGAATAACCGGTTAACCGGTCAACGGACACGTGACAAATGCCTGCCCTTTGAATTATGCTCTCAGTGGGTGTCTGTCGTCTGCTCACAGGATTTCTGGTAAAATCTAGTTAAATCTAGTTAAATAAATCTTTGCATGGATTGTTTGGTATCTGCCCACGATACAAGAACGCCTAATAAATGCATCTGAGTGTTAAAATCCAAAACTGTCAACTTTCTCATGCGATTTAACTGTATTTCTAGTTAGGCCTAAACGCATGTAGGCCTAGATCCTGTAGGTTTAGGCCTAATCGAATTTAAAGGCTTACATTTAGGCCTATTATACCCGGGCCTAAAGCGCCGGCAGTTGCAAGCAGATACTGAACAGTGAACATTAACTGGTAAAAGCCATGTTTAGGCAGTTTTATTGATCAGTGATCAGTTAGTTCGTGTGCATGTTGTTAGACTTCCCCGCCTTTGTTGCATCAGTCAACTAGGCGTCAGCTGCTAAGCCTAAACAATAGGCCTACTGACCTGCAGTCCCAGACGATAATGGAAGCCTCCTCGACGTCATCGTCGCCCCAAGATGTCCTTGGGGATGATCAAAGAGTTCCACCTGCGCCGATTATTTATTCTGTGGTCTACGTGACTGTTCCAAACAACGAAGAGGCAAAAAGAATTGCTCGGTAGGCTTATATATCGATAATTTAATTATTACTGTAACGTACCGGTAATAATAAATATATATTTATTCAATGTATAATTTACATGTATAGGGCTAGGCCCCTATATTAATTATAATAATCAATTAATTAAATGTCTGCAGCTCTTATTTTACAGACTAATTGACTCAAAACTGACTCAAGCCATAAGACTGACTTGTCATGGCCGATATGGACCAGGGTCTCAGGGTCCATATACTGTGTATAGGCCAATTATAAACGGCCTGACCTGTCAATCTATGTCGTTATCCTCCTCTACTCAACGCACTTAATTAATTAAACTTCTTACGTGGTTTAGTCAATTCTAGCTGATCGAATCACTCTGCCTAATTATAAAGAGTAGTAATTTATTACCGGTAATTTAGTAAATTATTAATGGACCCATTTTTTACATTGCAATTTAAAATGTTATTTTTGTTCTCTGCCAGCGGTTTAGTGCAGAACAAGTTGGCAGCATGCGTGAACATAATTCCCAACCTTCTATCAGTGTACGTATACGGTATATCCAGTTAAAGATGTATTAGGCTTATTAGGTCTTTTATCATTGATCATAGAATATTGTAGTAATTAATGTATAATAATAATAATTCCAGGTACGAGTTTGAGGGTAAAATCAACGAAGATCCTGAACTGCTTTTGGTACCGTATGCAATTGTACATCTTTATACTGCAAATTCTTTTTTGGTCGAAAAATTAATCGTTGTTCATCGCGGCTCTATTTTTTTAATTATGCGAATAGGCCTAATTATGACCCTGGTTTCACACTAACGACAATTTGCCACGACGGACGACGGACGACAGGACGACGGAAGTTGAGGATGACAACTTCCGTCGTTGTCGTCCGTCGTTGACCATTT
>JAQIYI010000062.1:0-33980 GCA_034700265.1 Polyzonium germanicum
GTGGCCGTGAGCGAGCAGAGCAAAGCAGAAAGCCGTGCTCTACTCACTGAGCTACCGGAGCTCCCCCCCCCCGAAACTTATAATTTCCAGGTTTGTTATCCCTTTCCAGTGCTGTTAACTTTAAGGGAAATTCCCTATTTCTAGCCATTCTAGGGGGATAATTTTGAAAATCTAAGGAATTACTTTTCAAATTTGCTCACCTTTTCCCTAGGCTAGATTTTAGAAAAAATATTTCCCTCGAAATTTTGTTAGTCTTTGTTGTGAAATCACCCGGCGCTTTAATATTCCATTGAAAACCAACGGCCGGTGATCTTACAACACTGGCCAGCCACCGAAAACCGGTTTTAAGAATTCAGGTGTCTAGAGCTTATAGCCGTGTGAAAAACTGTCTGGATTGGAGAAATTCCTCGGGCAGTTCTAGGGGCTACGATTGTAAAACGGAACAAGTGTAAAATGCATTTCAGGTTTTCTGAAATTTAACTTCAAGCAGGGATTGCCGCAAAAAACCACACACCCAATAGACCGACGAGTTTCTTGAATTCGTCGCATGCTTGCTTAGTGGACATCGTGTAAATTGGCCTACATCGGGGGGATCCACACCACCCACGCACGCAGGCACTCTCCAGAATATCCAAAATCTCATGAATAATACAACTTAAATTTCCATTCTTATATTCTGCGTCAGAAAATAGGCATAACCTTTTTTATGCCTTTCGGAATCAAGGCGCCATTTTTATTTGCTTTTTTTAGCCTTTTTTATATTTTAACTGCAGTACTGCGTGGCAATGATTTTATTTGTCAAGAAAAAAAATGACATTTTGCACAAAATCTGGAACTGAAATGGAAAATATTTCCGCGTATTATTTTGTTGCAGTGCTCCCTTCCTCTCACTTTTCCATATAGGCCTAAAGGTATTTTGGCAATTTTGCTCGTTTGTGAATCCCCCTTCCCCCTCCTTCCTCTTAAAATCTCCAAAATGCATTTCACCATTTTACGCTCGTACATCATAAATTATGCACTTTGTAGCTGCTCTGCTCCAGCATGCCCGTCTTAACGTTAAACACTGCTGGAAAAAAAGCCTAAATGTGCCTAAAATGATCAGGCATATATTTACATATTTAGGCCTCTGCCCGTAAAAGCTATCAATTAGTTATATACAGGGTGTTCAAAAAGTCACGATTTTTAAGCCTTAGATTTGTAAGTCTTAGATTAAGGCTGGAATCACTAATGACTTAAATAGAGCTGTCTCAACTTGAAAAATTCTCAAGACAGGCTGAGAATTGGCTGGCCTACGTCATTTTTCCATTCAACGATAATGGAGAAGTGTCGTCATCAGAGCAGCTGTCTTGGGATTTTATTCAATTCGAGACAGCTCAAAAGGTCATTATAGTGATTGCAGCCTAAGTATTCTTAAATTGCAAAGCGCTGCCTATCGTCGAAATATATAAAGAAGCAAATTTCAAAATAATTGTTCGAGCGAGCGAAGAATTTCCTATCAGACTCAAACGGCACGGTGTAATTCAGTTTAGACGGCCATAGAACGGTGGTTAACTGAGATTAAATGTTTCCTGTAAATACGGATCTTTCTAGACACCCTGTACTGCTGTGCAATGTTAATATGTGCGTAGTCGTTTTGAAATTTGAATAGCACATATATCTGTAATGGAATTAATCCAATCTAAATGTACTGCGTTAAAAGGCCCAGCACCGAGATAGACATCACCGGAGGCCTACTGGTCGATATCATCATAATTCATGAACCGCATTGAAATTTGTCTCGTATCAACGGCGAACACATGGACGCCCGTCAGCCGTATCTAATGCTTAATTAAATGTGGAGAATATTTGTGTTATTATCTTAGGCCTATACTACTGCCTATCATATATTTAGCCCTGCTGTTAATTGAAAAATGAAATCAACATACAGCTGCATGTTCTGAGTGCACTTGGTTCCATAATTATAATTGTGCTTTAGGTCTAATTCTAGACAAATTCACCTTAGGCTTACTTCAGATGATTCAGAATTGATTTTCCCGGCCTAAATGTTGTCAAAGCTTTAAAATGTTTTGAGGAAACAGTGTATTATGTTGACGCTGCGCGCGTTGTCATTCGACACTTGTTGATTAAAGTTGATAGCCTAGATTAACGTGCTGTGCTGGTGTCAAGGCTGTGTTTGTGTAACAATTGCTAATTTGCATTTTTTAAATGTTGGTTTTTGATTATTAATCCGATCATATATCCTATATGCCTATCCTGTTTAAGGAAGTCTCTTTCTAGGCTTGGGAGATTTTACAGTGAATGGCTCAACCACTGTTACGTTTTGCCCGACCAAAATACTGGGCAAGAGTGGGCAAAAGCAGCCTGAACTTAAAAGCGCAAACATTAACCATTTAAAAGAAATAATATTAAACTTACCGGTAATGAAATTGAACTATTTAAAATTAATCTTAATAAAATTAAACTAGGCCTATTTAAAATTAAACTTAATGAAATTAAACTATTTAAAATGTAACTACGGTTCGCTAATGAGTTAAACTAATTAATCAAAAAACAAATGATTGTCTTCATTCTTCTTCTAAAAATGGTTAGGCCGAACTTGATCTTGTGTAAAAGATTTTACCTCCTTTAATGTTGCTTGAACTGCAATGATGGCGACCAGAAAGAACAAAACAGAGAATATTTGCTTCATTTTCGTTCGTCTTCACTTGCTCTCTCTGCTTTCAGCGCAAATAATCTGCAACCAGAAAACAAATTAAACAATGAATGTGGTCTAGTTTGAAAAGAAATTGATTAATTTCAATTTGAATTGTTAGGCGCATCTCAACATGGCAATCTGTAAAGATTTGCAAAGATTCAAAAACAAAGCACGATTTATCGATCGGTTATCGATTATATCAGGCAATGTAAAATTGTAGAATGCATTTGAGATAAACCGTGTGCGCTTTTGCTAATCAAAAAATGTCATTTTTCAATTTTTATTTTTTTTTAAATTGAGACAGACTGTGAAATGCACGCGGCATGTGGTTAAAAATCACACTGACCAGCCGGCAGCCAATGGGTCACAACGTTTAGGAATATATATTGAGAATTTTGAACTTGTATTCAGCAAATATTAAGAGAAATATTTGTTTAGTTATTTCATAAATATTCAACTTGACTAAACCTTCAATCATTTTAAACTAGGCTAGTTAACTTAGTTATGCGTATGCCTACCTGTAATAGTTAAATTAGAATATTGTAGGCCTAAAATATAACTATATTAACTGATTAATTATTAGGGCGATGTAATTGCGCAATCTTATTAACTAGGTTACCGGTAACTATGTAGGTTATTGTTGAATCAATTGCTTAAAATTTAAAATGATCATTTATTGTATTGAAAATAAATTTAATTTTTTTTAATAATTCTAAATTGATTTTTATTTTAGAAAAACATTAGAAAGTGCATGCCTTCAATCAAATATTTATGCGCTAGCTTTATAGCTTACCCCAAGTAAGTCCTGATCCTGCGAAAAGAGATCCTTGGATATTTTTGTTTTTAGAGACACAACGCGCAGGAATGAACTCTTGCGAAAACGTCCACCGACTGAATAGCGGACAAGAGCTGAAGGGGATTGAGGAAAATAAATACTGATGCTGCTTTCACAAAAGCGTTTTCTCTGTATAGCTGTGGGCTACTAAAACCGGGTCTCCTCAGTTGATCTCCCTCTCAGCAAGCTCGTTCTTTGTTCGCGGTTGCTTGGTGGTCATGCAGTTTGCAGCAGACCCGGGGAGCATTGATCGCAAATTTTCACTCCAGCATCCTAGAGAGCCTGGAAGGATCCCAGCGACAAGCGACACGCAGCGAGCAGACGGTGAATCTTCTGCAGCGCCAAAACTAAATAATAAATATGATCTTCCTAGCCATAAAAGTACAAACAATTATTCGTGAATTTTAAATTAATTTATTCTGCGAGTTTATATTTTATAAAAGTAGTTTATTACACGTATACTCTGCGGTTCAAATAATAATATTACATTCGGTTTCAGCAGGATTTCAAGCAGCGGGAAACGGATCGTGAACGCGCTGGAATACGGCCAAGTGCTTCTCGCCTCGATTTCTGGTCACCTTCTTGCCTTCCTCGGTGCTGTCACGAATCTTGTCCACAATGACGTCATCCTGCTGGACTCGTGAAAAAGTACGTTTCAGGGTTCATCATCTTTTATTAGTTCTATTTCGTCAATCAAACTTTAATTGAATAGTAATAATTTTGATTGAAGAATCAATGAAGGATTCATCTAGCATATACTGACCAGTTCCCCGTCATCAAGTTTTCTAAATAACGGATGTTCAGTGAAATGTTTGACCATCCATTCGTGAAGTTGCAAGACGTCAGTTATTGTGTACACAATACCCTGAAATGTAATCAATTTCAGTTATATTTTAAGCTGCACTGGTTGAACCTGGTTGACTTTTAAATGTTCTAGTTCTAGTAGTAAATACAAGTTTTTTTGAGATTTTATTTTAAGTATACCGACTCCAACTTTGAGGACGTAAGCGTAGTCCGATAATAACTGAGGATTTATTATCCGCCATTTGTGTTTGGCCTTCTTGAAGTGCGGATCCGGAAACAGGAAAAACATCTTGGACAACTGGAGATAAAGCCAAAAGTTAATTTTACTTTAATTTTTTCCTCAATTATAGTACATGTACTGAAATTATCTGCAGTTATTTGAATACAGTATGATGGCTCAGGCAGGTAATTAAAAATATTTTCTTTGGAGGAAAAACTTTCTTTATTAGGCCTCTTGGGCCACCATATGTAGAAGTTTATATAGTTTCTTAATTGCAGTTATCATTTACAATGGAAACGAGGTTGGCCTAACCTGTGACTTGTGGAAGAAGTTAGGCAAGTACTTCATGGCGTT
Source organism: Polyzonium germanicum (assembly GCA_034700265.1). Classification (NCBI taxonomy): domain Eukaryota; kingdom Metazoa; phylum Arthropoda; class Diplopoda; order Polyzoniida; family Polyzoniidae; genus Polyzonium; species Polyzonium germanicum. The sequence continues at coordinate 4,909 of JAQIYI010000062.1, forward strand.
CGATCGGATGCAGGCCACGTTCTCATATTTGCCTGGATTTTCGCCGCGCAACGATCGAATCCGATCCTTAACGTAGTCGCTGACTTTCACTCGGATTTCCATGCCAAGCATCAACGTCTCCGGAAACAACGGTGACAGAGTAACTACATAAATGAACGATCGAGCATTTAATTGAAATGAAGTATTTTCCAGCAAACGTTTCCAACCGAAGAATTGAATGATGCGAACATACGGACTCACCTAGAAGTCCTCCATAACCGCATCCGACGTCCACAAATTCAACGTGTCGTTTCGCAACAGTGGGCGTCTTGATGTCATCACATTTACAGCTGGGCGTCGGGCGATCGTCAAAGAACTCCGGGAACAGCGGACGCCAATCCATCAGGTCCGGATGACCAGGACTGCAAGCATTAAATTGGTTTTAATTATAACTAGACCTGAGTCCTAATTAAATAGGGATTTACATCATTAATGCCGACCATGTCATATTTTTTAGGCATCATATTTTCGTCACTAGGAGCGATGCGGCGCTCAATGTTAAATCGCGACCCTGTTTCCCTTTCATGGCGGCAGTTCAATGGCAAAGTAAAATGTTATTCCGGTTTACATGGTGTATACCGGTTAAAGTGCACGTGTTTGTGTGCAATAAAGTACACCCCTTGTAATTATAATAGACGCGTAAGTTTGCACTTAGTTATGGCACAGTAAGCTTATAGGTCGCGATGTTACCTGCTACTCTCGCTCGGATTATATTAGTTGTATTACATGCTACTAACTAGGCCTAGCCTAGTTACACTTACTAATCAAAGCAATGATCCGCAATTGGATTCGAATGAGCCCGTTGTCGGTAGAATTTTTTCTGGGGATGAGGAGGCATGGCTTGTCACGAGATCAAAAAGTTTAAAATTCCCGCTTTTTCATTTGATTTAATTTCTTCTGAATTTGCAATCAAAACTTGAAGCGCGTGGAATCCCTGGAACGCGAAATAATATCGAATTATCGATAACTGCAAACGCATCGATGAGTATCGATGCTTATTGCTTGATCGTTCGTTTCAAATTTGCATAATGCATATGGCGGCCGCGACAGCACGCGCGTCGTTCCTTTCGCACTTTTGGAAAGGAACTAATAATAACACTGGTCGCTTCTTCAATCGGACACTGCCGCAAGTAAGCTTGTCAACTGACGTATCTTAGTTATAGGTTAGTTAGTAGTGGTTAATTAGAAAAACTAGAAAACAACTGCCATCTTGAATGAGTTCCACCCCTATATCTTGGAAGATGGCAGATGGCGACCAACGCAACGTGATAACGTGTAGGCCTGTCTGATCTTATCGTCACGTTGCACACAATTTATTTCATGGTTTACTTTGCAGGAAAAATACGATTGGCGTGGAAACAGATGGGATCACTCCTACAGTGCCGTTGCAAACGGTCCTGAACCGATCCCCCGGTTCAGAAATAGGTCCTCGACGTCCACGGCATCAGGTCTGGACAGGCGACGAATTATTGAAAGTTTGCCGGCATTCGGGCGCCGGCCATCTTGTGTGACTTTTCACACCACGACCGGTATGTTGTCTGAGGTGCGCTGTGGTTGCGTCTTTTGTGATGCAAACCTTTGCGGGTGGGCTCAAGATTTTTATTTTAACTTTTTAATTAGCTTCTTGTGGAGACGTCGTGTCGTTCTTGTTATCGGACATTGGCGAAGGAATTCGCGAGGTGAGCGTCAAAGAATGGTTCGTACAGGTTGGCGACAGGGTCAACCAGTTCGACCCCATCTGCGAAGTGCAGAGCGACAAAGCTTCAGTCACGATCACGTCTCGCTATGACGGCGTCATCAAGAAACTTTACCACGAACTGGACGAGACGGCGTTAGTCGGCAATCCTCTCGTCGACATAGAAATTGAAGGAGAAGGTACTTTGAAGACACGAAATTGATTTTTATTCATGAATTCATATGGTTTTTTATTATTAAGGAACCGGAAATGTCGATGTCCTGGTGGATCAAGTGCAGGATGCGGCGCCGTTCAGCGAGAATCATCTGCTAGCAGATAAAGCTAAGAGAATGCTCGCGACGCCTGCAGTTCGCAGGATCGCCAATGAAAACAATGTAATATTCAATAAAAAAATTCATTTTAAAGTTTGGAGCTTATAAATTAATTTTTTTAAATAAGTACGACTCAATTTGATTCAACACGAGAAAATTGATTGAATTGAATCAAAATTTTTGAAGAATTAATCAAATTGGATCAAATGCAATTAAAGATTAATGAAATTATATTGAATAAGCTTAAAATAAAATTAAATCTAGGCTTAAAGGTTACATAAGCTATGAATTTAATTTAATCATTGTTTAAAGATTCCATTGATTGACGTCAAGGGAAGCGGAAGAGATGGTCGCGTTTTAAAGGAGGACATTCTTGAACATATAGAGCTGCTCAAACGGGGACCATCGTCTACGCAATCCGCTCAAGATACAACGAAAGTTGCTTCGCCGTCCAAAGAATTAGTAGTTCCAGTGTTAAAAGCCATTCCACCTCCAGGCGTCACCGCTTCTTCGGTGGTCCCCGACCGAGTGGAAGCCATCGTGGGCTTCCGTAAAGCGATGGTTAAAACGATGACGGCATCTCTGCGTATTCCACATTTTGGGTACGCCGACGAGTTGCTGCTGAACAAACTTGTGGAACTCAGACAATCTGTCATCAAAGATCTCAGCAGACGCAATAGCTCAGTGCGCATCACCTACATGCCTTTCTTCGTCAAGGTAGTTATTTATTTTATGTCTGAATATTATCCATATGAAATACCATGCTGATTTATTTTGTTGAAATCCTAAACTTAAATTTATAAAATTCTAATTTTCTAACTTAAATTTAATTCCAATGTTCAAGGCTGCTTCGTTGGCTCTGTGCCAATATCCGATTTTGAATTCCTCAGTCGACGATAAATGCGAAAACATCACCTATAAAGTAAGCTTTTAAGTTCTTTGACGCTGAACTTTTGTCATCCCTCGAATGAAACGTTTCGGCGATGTTTCTAGAGCTCCCACAATATCGGCATCGCCATGGACACGCCGAAGGGGCTGGTAGTGCCAAACGTAAAAGACGTTCAATCGCGAAGCGTCCTTGAGATCGCCAAAGAATTGAACAGACTTCAGGAACTCGGTGCCAAGGGAAAGTTGGTAGCTGAGGACATCACTTGCGGCACGTTTACGCTTTCCAACATTGGCATGGTGCTTAAGCCGGTTATGTAGAAGCTATATTCTCGAAAATAGTGTACTCTAACTCCAATTTGAAATATTGTTGAATTGATTACAAATTGAATCTAGATTGGTGGGACATACTTGAAACCGGTCATCTTACCTCCTGAAGTCGTTATCGGCGCCATCGGCAAAATTCAGGTGCGACGTCCGTTGCTCTTTCTATCATAATTATTGCTTGGACAATGAATTAATTATTTTCTCGGCAGGTTTTGCCCAGATTCGACGACCGTGGTAACGTCTACGCTGCCCACATTATGCAAGTCAGTTGGGCAGCCGACCATAGAGTCATCGACGGAGTCACCATGGCTAATTTCTCCACACTTTGGAAGTCATATTTGGAGAGTCCAGGAACAATGCTGCTCAGCTTGACGTGAGAAATTGAGAATGATTTGATTACCGGTACTTATTTTGTCATTCTTTCTAAGAATAGGCTTAATACATTCTAGATTTGAAATTTATTTAACACAAATAATAATTGTTGGCAAAAATTAATCTTGTTTCTAAAGCAGTAATTTATTGGTTAATAATTGTTCTAAGACAACAAAATTTAATTTTGACAAAGGATCAATAATGTAAATACATGTAAGTACTCTTGTTATCTTCTCGCATTGCATTTCATGCAAATATTTTGTTTGTTAAAAATTTATGCCGGTAATCGAAATTTTTTAAAAGCGCTAAACAGATCTTATCATGAAAATATTATCATGAATTATTGACTGATTAGAATTTATACAAATTTGACAAGAAGAATACAATATTATGTAAAGAATTAATTATGCTTTAATTAATCAATAATTACAAACGCTTATTTTTTTATAAATAAATTTATGTGAATAATTTTATGTGAACCCAGGAATTCATTTCATGCATGAACAGTAATTTAATGACTTAATAAAATTTAAACAGGCATAATCATTTCAATAATTTCAATCAGATCTGATTCAGGAGGAAAATAATTCAATCCACCGGTTAATTTAAATTTGATTAATTTTAGTTTAGTATTTTAGTTTTTAGTAGTTTAACTTTTTTTGAATATCCTAATTTAGATACCGTATTCAAAAAAGTTTAGATATCTAAACTTTTGTGCTTTTACGCGTTGTGAGAATACAAAAGCCACGACACGGATTGTGCATCCAGTGTTGCCAAACGCTCAGAGATATGTTGTTAGTTTTAATAGTTTGTTTTAATAGATAGAAATGTTCAATGAATATCGCCCTCAAAAAGTGGACGCGCATTTTCTATGGCAATAAATAAGTCTTTAATGTTCGTAAATCGGAAAAACTAAATCTGGCAAATATAAAATTATAAATAACTTGTTTGGCAACACTGATGCTTGCTTAGGCTTATTTTGATGTTAATTAGGCCTAGAAATCGGTTCTTTTTGCCATCATTTTGCTATCGTAAATCGACGTCAAACCCAAGAAAAAGGACGGAAATGTTGGACGGAGGACCGGCCGGAACCGATTCCAGGTTGTTCGATCGTTGTTCGAGTAATTTAGCAACTGCAACTAGGCCCACAACGTCACCGTCGTCCGTCGAGTCCGACGGCAGCGCGGCCATCGAGTCCTCCATCTCGTTAAAAGACAAATTTAGCGCCAAACTCGAGCAGTTCCTGTCGTCGAACTTGGACAACAAGCGGTCGTCCGTCATGTCCGACCAACGGTACAGAGAACTGATTGCCGAGACGAAGGAAGCCAAACTCAAGAAATTGCAAGGCCAGGCACTGACCGCCAAACAGCACAGGTTAGATTCAAAGAGCGATCTTGCCACAGCCCACAAGCTATAACCTAATTTATACCATATGCAATTGCATGCACTCATTTGTGACAGGCGGTTTAAGCGTTTCGACGTGCTGTCCACGACGACGCCGACGTCGAACAATGGAACCGAAGGCGGCATCTGCATAAAAGTGGAAAGGCTTATTGACCGAAATTCGATCACTTCTGGAGACAACGTGAAGTTCTTTTGCCCAGCCGGAGAACTATACGAGATCATCCACTCGACGCACATCAGCATGGGTCACAAGAGAGAGAAGAGTAAGTCTTGATTAATTAATTATTTCATATGCTACAAATTAATGCAAGCAGCAAATTATAAGCTAATACGTACATATACAGCGTGCAAGAGTATAACGTCTAATACCGTATATAGTTTTAATTGATTCTTGTCTGCAATTATCAAATTTATTATTGAATACAGAATATATGTAAATAAATATACTTTAGGCATGGAGATGGAACTCAAACGAAAGTACTGCAACGTAACGCGGGTCCTAATCAAGATGTACTTGGAACTGTGTCCACGGTGTCAGTTGAAGAAAGAGTTTCGACCACCGCGTGTCAAGAAAGTACGTATACATGAAACAATAACTACATAGCCCTACTGGTATGTATTGGTTTTATATTTAATTTTTTATTCATGTTAAGTTATTAACACCGTTCAACGAGTATATCAGTTATAGTGATGGTAATTAATTAGGCATGCCGGTATTAATAAAATTCATAATTACCCACAATGCATACATGCATTTTATTATTCAAGTTAGGGGTATTTGTATTGCGCAAGTTTTTTTTTGCTTTATTTAATTATTGATTAGACTCGGTGAATATCTGCATTACTGAGTGTATATCTTCGTTGATCAGCGTACGATTTAATCGTTTTTATATATCATGATTTACTAGCCGGCGCAACTGGCGCACTGCAACTCGTGGGACTCAAATCCTCAGTTGTCTTCCGGTAGAGAATCGGACTCGAGTGGATACAATTCCATTTCTGAGTTAAACTATCGATGCCAGGTAATGTGTAAAACTAGGCGAATAGGATAATAATTAATTCTGTTTCAATAAATGTTTTCCAATTCGTTAATTTTTTATTTTACTTTTTACTAAGCTTATACTTTATACATTAAATTTGCTTTTAGTGTGAACGCGTAAAATAAAACTAGCCAAGCTAAGATGCGTTTTGGCACATCTTAAAGCTCAACGAATTCATGTTTTAGCTTTTACCGTGAACACGCAATTATTCGTATTTGTCTGCAGGTCGATCTAGTCGACATGCAGATGGAACCGGACGGCGAATACAGGTTCATCTTGAACTACCACGATTTTCTCACGAAATTTGTCATTCTTCGGCCGCTGAAGACGAAAACGCCGGAGGAAGTAACTTACCATCTCATCGACGTGTTCTGTTTGCTCGGAGCGCCTTACATTCTGCACAGCGACCACGGTCGAGAATTCTGCAATCGAGTGAGTCAAGTTTGAAACGTTTTAAATTTAAAAGTCTGATTTTTGACTTGATTTAAATTCGCAATTTGAATTCGCATAATTAAAGGTCATCAAGAATTTGTCCAACTGGAGCAACATCAAAGTGGTGAACGGCAAACCAAGAAGTAATTGCCAGAAGCAATTAATTCAAAGTTCGACATCGTCTTCGTCGTCGTCCGAGTGCACCAACCAGGAAGTGCGTGATAACCTGATTACGTGGATGGCCAACGAAAAGACGACCAAATGGTCGGAAGGGCTCAAATTCGTTCAGAGCTCGATGAACCGATCGTTCAACCGAGCCATCAGGCGCAGTCCGTTCGAGGCCATGTTCGGAACGCCTCAGCGCAATGGACTGTTGGACACCTATCTGCCAAAGAATATAGTGCAGGAACTGCAGACTGAGGAAGACCTGGAGGAGGCGCTCGTCTCACAGGGCATGACCGTACAACAGCTTCAGCCCGACGGTCCGCAGCAGCTGCTATTGGCCGGCAGCGCGCTCAAGGAGAAAGAGGCGGACAACAACCAGGAACCATCCGTCTTGTGCGTCGTCTGCCAGAAGGAAACAGCGACGTCACCCGCGCGCGTCAGTTCGTGTTTCGCATGCAAACATCCTGTCCACGCCACTTGTGGAACTCACAATCAAGACGAGGACGACGACGTCGACCAGGGATTTAATGGTGGTGGACGTCAAATTGTGTGCTTTCTCTGCCTGCGCAAGAAGAACATCGACGTCGAACGCAAAGGCTGCAAACGAAGTCTCGAACTGGACGCCACTGGTTCCGACTTGCCTTTGGTCAACAGCAAAAAGTCCTTCAATCCATCCAGTCAAGACGAAAGCTTGACGACGTCCACCTTGGGTAACCACCAGGACCCGCTCGATCGCGGGCGTCTGGTGCCGAGGAACTTCGTGGCCAGCAGTGCTGGTGCGGGTGCGTCCAGCATGGTCGATGCAGGACTTTTTATTCAGCCAATCACGACGACGGCATCATCAGCGGACGCCGGATATTTCGATTGTTTCTACGCCAGAAACGATTTCCAGACGGCCGACACGAACTTCATGCAGATGGAGCAGGACGTCAATCATGTAGCCGTGGCAGCAGCTGGGAACAATGGCAATTCAAATTCTATAAAAACACAGACGAACCTGCAAACGACATCGTCAACCACATCGTCGAATGCCTTCGTCATTCGGTGCAACTGCCGGATACACTGCAACGACAAAAAGTGTTCCTGCAGGAAGAACAACGTCAAGTGCAACGCAAAATGCCATGGAAGCGCTGGCTGCGCCAACAAGTAGGCTTAGTTAGACGTTTGGTATCCCTAAAGGTTATAAGGAAAACTAGCTTGAACCCGATTTGAGACCGGCAACTCTATTGGAACGACAGTCTCAAGTCGCGTTCAAGTCTTCCAGGGATACCAAGCTTAATTTTATAAACTCAGGCACCCGCCAGTGAAGATATAAATCTCATGAATGCTGGGCTGCAATATTTACTTCCTTGTGAAATCATCAGTTTGTTCAAACAAATCTGATTTAAATCAGCTAGATTCAAATCAAACCATCTCTTTAATTATTTTCTATGTTCGCAGTGAACGTCTCCGCCATCTGTTCTAGCTATAGGGCAACCCCCACAAGTATTGTTGTACGAATTAATCCGTACTTAAATTCGAGGTAAATCGAACTTATATCTCATCGCGTGTTGAACAATACTTTTGGGTATATCGGCCTGATGGCCGGTATATTTTAACTTTTATTTTATGTCAAATGCCGGGAGACATTATTTATACCTAAGCGTAAATTAAATATAAGCTTACTGTATATTTTACATGTGTTTTAGAATTTGATATTAGATAAATATAAATTATTTAAATAATTGTTGCAGATTGCGTCTTGAATTATTCGTGGATTTTGGATTGAATATTATTTTCCAGCATGTTAAATACAAGTAACGAATGAACTGAATGGAAGAATGAATGAAATGAATGAAAGTAAATAAATACCGGTAGTAAACAAAATAGAAATTCGAGGGTATAATTAAAATTAATCAGTCACAAATACAAAGTAGGCCTAGTAGAAAAGAAATAAATTAAATTAAATTAAAAATAAATAAGTAGAAAATAAAAAAATTCTAAAAATAAAAAAACATGAAAACAAATGACCTAAGTCGTACCATTTGATATTTTAAAAAATCAATGTAAAAGTTAAACGCATTAAATGGCGTGATTTGAATTTGGCGCGCTTTTTGAGCAAACACGTGATCAAGGCGACCAATGAGGCGTCGAGGAATTTACGAACCGAGCTTCCGGTTCCATTTCGTCGCCATTCTTCGCCGCTTTCTCTAAAGTCTAAACTGCGGTGCATTTTATTTCTTCGTATTTTTCAGCCTTGTTTATAAATTCACTAAAGTAACTAAAGTAAACTGATGGCGAGCTTCGTGCAATTTGGCGGTGAGTTATTTGTTCGTTCTTTTTCGACATAGGCCTAGTCGAATTAATCCACAGGATTACATTGGAAAGACGGTAGGCCTACCGTACTCGATAGGGCCTACTCGTCGGCGTCCTCCTTTACGATGGCACGCGTTATGTTTGATCCTCGATCCCTCTGTCGTAAGAAGATGAATCCGGGGAACGTTGAGCGCGTTGTAAAGCCTTAATATAACAAAGACTTGATAAATTGCTTTAAAGTTGAACTAGGCCTACCGGTAGGTCATCTTCTTACAACAGAGGGGAGAATTAATTCGCTCAAACATAACACATAAGCACACCATCGGAAACAGCCCTTTAGGGATAAGTTCGGAAGACAACCTTGATTTTCAGGTAGCGGTACGTCTCCCATGCAAACGACCGCGACCACATATAATCCAGCCGATCTGCAAATGCACTACGCTCAACAACAACAACAGCAGCAGCAGCAGCAACAAGCTTCATTCGGCGGTCATTTTCACGGCCAACCGCAATATCTGCCCGAGTATCTTCTAGGAGACTCCCCGTCTGCAGCCACATCCGTATGTCCATTTAGAATTTGCGATCTTCCTAATGCGATATCATATAGGCCTAATTTTGATGCACATATTAATTTGCAGCCAATGCACAGTCATCGCCTGTGGTCATCCAACGTGAGCGATCCGCACCGCAGTCAAATGAGCGTACATCAATCGAAGAACATCAAGCCCTCGACAACTTCATCGGCCAACACATCGTCCAGGTTCGACAGAACATGAAGTTATACAACTAGTCCGTATTGTAATTAATGGTGAAGCACTATTAGCAGGCTGAAAATGCTGAAACGGCACCTGCTTTGATCTGTGATTCGATAATTCGTGTGTTCTTCTGGACATCGTGTATGGGCATTCTTTGTTAATATTTTGGATTGGTTTCATTTCTTGTTTCAAAGTAGGCTGAATCATAGTTCAATGGGCGGCGGCGAGAAACAATTGGGCGGACCTCCCACTGCAGGCCTTTTCGTTCCATCAGGCGCGACATCGCCAGCCATGTCGGGCTCGTTTCTTAATCAGAGCGCCTCGTTCGCACGAACTCCAGGTAAATGAAATATGCTTTAATGTTTTTTAGGTTTACTCGCTATTAAATGGTGAAAAAGAATTCATAGAAAAAACGTATGCCTATTTCTTGATTTTTGTTTCAAGCATCTGGCGCTGATCTCCAGACTTCTGACGTGCACAATAGGAGTACCGGTATCAACGTTAGTTCTATCTCGCCAGCTCAACTGGACCCCTTTTATACGCAAGGGTATCGCCGAACCTATATAATTACTTATATCGTTTTATTCGATTCACTAATCAGGCTAGTGACATCCAGTGTTGAATTCAGACGTTTCTAGCCGAGGGGAACTACAATGTATATAAAACAAGCGGGAGTAATAAAATTGCGATAATTTATTTGATCGAATTTACTAATTTGAATTAATGGTAAGTGTCACGTAGCTAGCCTGATTTAAGGTTTTATGACGCGCCTAAACTTCCATTCATAAAATCTTATTGATTCGTTGAAGGGAATCGCTGAGAGCTGACGACGAATTGGACGGAACGTGGGTGACGGTTTTTGGGCAAGTAGTTTCTTCTTTTCTTGTTTCTGGAAGCCATGTTGCGCTAATTTAGAAGCTATGATTAGCAGATCCGCCAAAAGCAACATTCAGTTTTTTTTTAAAGCTTTATTTGATCTGTGATGCTTATGCTGAATTTGTTTGTTTGTTTGTTTGATTTCTTCATTTTAAATTTCGTTTCAGCTTTGCTCCTTCGGCGGTTTCGTTTATTCTGCAGCAATTCGCTCAATACGGAAATATTCTCGAACACAAGGTTGAATAATTCTAATTTGATTTTCAATTTCTGATCATAGCATGTTTATTAGGCTATTTTGTTATATTATTTTGAATATCTCTTAACTAACTAATTTTGAGTTTTACCCTAATGACTTTGTAGATGTCAGGTGGCGACAACTGGATTCACCTTCACTATCAGTCGCGAATTCAAGCCAGAAAAGCTCTGGGCAAAAACGGAAAGATTTTCTGCGCCAACATGATGATCGGCGTCACGCAGTGCATCGACAAGGTCAATTATTGTTAAGTGTTTAATTAAGTTAATAATTTAATTATTTGAAATTTCAATTCTCAATCATTTGCAGAACGTGATGAACGAATCGATGAAGGAAAATTTGTCGTTCACCAACAGTCCACTGTCGTTTCGTCTCGGAAGAAGGAGCAACGAGTCCGGATCTAATTCTATCGGCAAATCGACGAATAGAATTACAGGAATGAGGCCGCTCTCTGAAGCCTACTCGGCTGCTGCCAGTGAGCAAGCGGTAAAAAAACTTCTTTTAGTTGCCGCATATCTTAAAGGCGTTATAAAATCGGTTTGAAAGCGAGAGTCGTTTCCAAAGCTTTTAAAAACGCATTTTGAAACGTTTACAAATAATTTTGAAAGGTTTTCAAATTATTTTGAAAAGTTTTCAAATTATTTTGAGTGTGTTTAGAATTATTTTTAATGTGTTTGTCAAACGTTTTAATACGGAAATTTGTATTAAGTTTTAGTCGTTTTAAAGGCGTTTTAGATATTCTAAAAGTGTTCAGAAGACGTTTTGAAAGGGGTTAAAAGCAGTTTTGAAAGACCCTTTTAAAATCCTTTTAACTATTCTTTTTTTTCCAAATATATTCAGGTGGTGACGGGTAATTGCACTCCGCAAAGGAAAGGCGGGGGAGTCGTCAACAAAGCGATGGAATACGTGTTCGGCTGGTGACCAATTAGACCCAAGACAACGTAATTTTTACGAGTAATGACATCACTGGATCAATGATTTGTTCCGCATTAAACGATCGAATAATCATTCCTAATTCGATTTCAATCACATTCAAATTCGAAGATTTAATTAAAACAGGATTCGCAATTTTGTTTCTAAATTTACAAGTTATTTTTGATGAAATCACGTTCAAGCACTTTTTTAAGCTTTCTGGCTGAAGTAGTGTAGTATGACGCATTTTTCAGAGCTTAATAGGGAATAATGCGCGACTTTTCGTCTCATCAAACTCAATTATGGTCTACCATCGACGACAAACAAAATCCTCAATAATTCATTTTTGGAGCCGAATTTCATTTGTCGTCGATCGTTCCGCGAGCCAGGTCCGTCATTTTCGGATATTTGACTTTCTTCTTGTCCAGTTCATCTTGAGCCCAGAGAAGCAGCTTCAACAGGTTGGCCAACTTCGGACTCGTCATGTCCTGGTTCTCCATCTTGAGTATGGCGGCGTTCAATTCGCTGGCGACCTTTTATTATTTTGTTAAGAATTTAAATTTTAAAAGGCCGTAATTTTTATCTACTATCTAATAATCAATTAGGTGACTGGCCTTCTGACGATGCGAAAGATGCAAGAGGTCGCCGAATGGCGATTGTTCAGGTTCTTCGAATGCGAGCAGTGCCAGCGTCCTTTCAAGCTCGCAAAGGATATCTTGGTTCTCCTCCCCACGTTCTGACAACTGTTCCTGCGCGAACTTCAGAGCCTCCTCAGTGTTCCGGTCTCGAATCATCTCGATCATGTGTTGTTGCTGCAAGCAAATCATAGGTAAGCACGCTGCGAGATGATTTAACTCACGTCTGCCAGTATACGTCTGCGTAGTTCTTTGCGATTTGGTTTCTGAATTAAGCGCGCCTGCAAATGGAAGAAGAGATATCTGTCGTTGTCCAGCAACTCCGGATGAAGGTTATTGACCATCGAGATGGCCTCTTGGATGCGGCCGTGCTGAATGGCGTCGCGGATTTTGATCCGTTCGTCCAGATTGCACAGATCGATCGACGGATCGATTCCGGACTCCATCTGGAACTTCTCCGCAGCTTCTTTGAATCCTTCTGAAATCATGCCAACAAGTAATTTGACAGGTTGGGCTTTTATGATATGCATAACATTTCTAAACTTAGCCTCATCAGTTCACTGACCGGTAACCAAATAGTTCATTATCAATTTGTTCATGTCTGCTCGCTGAATGTGCACTTTTTCCAGTTTTTCTCGCCATTCCTCCACCGATATATCTTCGTGTTTTTCGTTGTAACTCATCTGTAATTTAATTTTTTTGTATTTCAAACGTTTGATGAAACATTATTGTAGGCCTACGCATGTATTCTTGATCAAAACATTCCACGCAGATCAGCAACTCACGGCGAGTCAGGCCGTGAAATGCAGAAATGCTGAAAATCGCATTCAGCGCTTTCATATATTTTAAGATGTAAAGCTGAAGCTGATTCTAGAAGTTAAGCAGGCGCTTCACCTTCTCTGTTTCAGCTTTAGCTTATACATGTAATTAAGCAGTTCATGAGAAGAGAGGTCAATGCGAGTGGTGTCGTAGCCTGCGCAAACACGGATCTATGAATTTCACCGTAAAGCGTCGAAAATGGAATTCGGCCTAGGCCTAAGTAAAATGAATGACTTTAAATTAGACAACGACATTTTCTCAAACTTATCAATTGTATATACCTTTATCAACATTAATGGCTTCTGGGTGTTGCGATCAAGTTATTTTCAGGAAAATATTATTTTAAAAAACACGAAAAAATGATCGCGAAAGTGAACACATAAAGTAGCAAACGAGGTCAATTTGACATTTTGGATTTATGAGGTGAGCACAGACTACGGTCGGCAAAGACAGTACGCGGATAGTGGCGCCATCTGGTGGCGCATAGCAGATACATTTATGGCGTCATGTCTATTGTTTTCTTTCTCTGCTGCTTTTTGAGCAGCGGCGCGTTTATAAAACTTAATTTTATTCATTTCTAATTAATTTATTGTCACAAAGTGATTGTTCTGCACAGTGTTCGAAGTGTTATGGTCGTAGGAAGCTAACTGCCGTAGAAAACTGTTGATGAACTTCTCATTCTAGACGTTCCTCAGGTGAGTGCGCATCACTAGGCCTAATTAAATTAAAAAAAAATTTAAAAATTGGCCAAAGTTTCCAAACGAAAACGAGTTTTGTGCGTAGCGTATCGAGTCGGCTATTACGTAGAAATGACCTTTGCTGGCATTTCCTCGATAATAAGTCGATAGCCTATATATAGCCTGTTACACGGGAGTTTAATTACGGAATTAGCTCATTCTAATTCTTGTTTTAATGGCTCAGTGGGGCGGAGCGCGCGCAGCTTGTGAGTCTGCTCACTAGAGGCTACTTGGGGTCGTGGGTTCGATCCCCACTTGCACATCCCCTTGGTGTGCGCGCCTATTTGTACAACTCCCGTGTAATCGCGTAAAATGTTTGGAATAAGAACGAAATTGTGCTAAACTCCCGTGTAACCACTTATTCAAATTACAGGAATTGGGAATTGGAACTTGAATTAGCCGGAATTAAACTCCCGTGTAACAGGCTATTATGAGGGTCTGACCCAGAGACTATAGCCTAGAGTATAGGCATACGGTACTCAGTAATTAATAATATAGAGTTTATATTCTATAGTTTTTGGTCTTGAGCCTGACCCATGCTGGCCCTCATCGAGCCTAAACAAGATGTTGACAACCCGCAAAAGGTGTAAACAGGAAGCGGTTTCTTTGAATCCGCATTCCGTATACGTCGGCGTCGGGCCCGAGTTTTTTTGCTCGAATTAACTCGATGACGTCATGTATTTCAAGAATATTCTAGGCCTAGTTATATCTGGTACGGGTAATTAAAAAAATAAAAATAGTCTACACAAGTTCCATAGGCCTAGGCCTAGTTAAAAATGACATGCACAACTTTCAAATTTTTATTTAAGACACTCATAAATCATAACAATTGTCAAGTTAAAGTAGAAGAAGGATCAGCAAATGCAAGCCCTTGAATTCGCTTTTTCTGGTTTTTTTTGTTTGATTTTTTTTACATTTTCTTTGAAGCCTTGGAATTTTTAAATTGGAATTTCTTGGTAATTCTTTGAACAATATTAGTTTGTCACGACAGTCGTAGGCCACGGTTTATAAATAAAGTAAAAGGCCAGCGATAAACAAGCAAAATACATCTACGATATAGCCTGGGCTAAATAAAAAAATAAAGAAAATAATATTAAGAGGACAAAATAAGTTGAAATTAATGTAGGCCTATAAATGCATGTATTGTAGGCCTACATATTATACACTGGTATTTTAAGGTTGTCTCTACTTGAAAAAAAATCCCAAGACAGGCTCTGATGATGTCATTTCTCATTCTCTGAAATGGCTGAATGGAAAAAGGACGCAGGCCTAAGCCTATTTTCAGCCTGTCTTGGTTTTTATTTCAAGTCGAGAGATCTCTCTGATTCAAACCATTATAATGTAAGTCTAAATACAAGTCGCAACAAGCGTAACAATAGTACAATTATTACAATAGGCCTAGTAAAAAGTAAACGCAGGATGCTAGCTCGATGATCTAATTTCATCCGCGCAATTATCAATTTTATTTCCAGGCCCTCATCTCTAGGTCTATGACTAATCAACGAATTCCCATTATCGAATAGGCATAGGCCTAACTATAAGGATATGATTGCATAACTGATACAAGTACAATGTACAATCGGTTCAATTGCATGCCTACATGTATGTTTATTGTTCTATCGGATTTATTTTCAATGCATACATAAAGCTCGCCTATCCATCTTGTTTAGGCGGCATTTTACAACTGTGTATCACAGGTGGCAGACCTTTCGACGTGTGTGTGACCGAGGAACTACAAGTAGGCCCTACCAACGACTAACGAACCGAACTACTGAGTAGCACGCCATTTGACTGCTCTTGCCGTTCGCTCGCTCGGACAACATTTAGTTTGCGGTAATTTCAATTTTTAAATTTCTCTTTGAATGATCCTTGATAGCCTATACATAAAAGCATACCGGATGTTAAATTGTTAATAATTTAATAGACTTCTAAACAGCTGGGTGTCTCATGGAATTTTCTACGTGGGCGTTAGTTTAGATCAAGTAGACCCATATAGGCCTTTATTAAATCTAGATTTGGGCCAACTTAATAGCCTCCAATCCACCTCATGAGTTCTTTTCGATTTTTTACTTATCATTTTATCTTACAGAATAGGCTTACAAGCCTAAGGATTTCTAAAGATAAAAAATGGTGGGTGTAAATTGGTGTAGGCCTATTTGGCTGCTTGTATTATTTCAATGCCACTTTTAAGTACCTGCCTGGCCAAAACCTGAAGCAAAATTGAAACAGAAATGGAGTTTTTTTATTCTACTTCACAGCTGCAGTGGCTGCAGGTACTGTCGTCAACATATAGGCCTAAAACAAAATGAAATTTTGGTTTCGCTTGAAATTTGCCACAATTTTAAATTTGTTTTTAATCTTTCATTGATTACAAATAACAGACCTTAGCGTTTGGTACATGTACATTGAGCTTAAATAATAGGCCTATATTAAAATAAATTAAGTAGGCCTCTGCCTAAATTAATAATCAAGCTCGGCTAAATTAAATTACAGTAGGCCTAATTTAATTTTATGTAGGCCTACATGCACAATAAATGGAAATTAGACGGCATAGGCAATTAAGTAACAAAAACATTTAAAAAAAATTCGCTAAAGTTGTAGAAGCAGGTTTCTTAAAATTTTGGGCGGATTTTGATCGTTGTTTTTAATTTTATTTTTAGATTAGACCTAGGATTAATATTTGCTTGCCTCTTCCAACCTCCAACTTCCATCTCCCCTCCTTTTCCAACCTCTCAGCCTTCCCATACCTGTTTCAACCTTGCCTCAAATTACATGACTCACTCACGTAGGCCTACGCGGTTTTTTTTGTAAAGGTCATTGCAATATATATTTTTACACTTATTTTTTCTGATGTTGTTCAACCCAGAACTAGCTACGGTAGCTCGGCCTGGTGTGGTCATTCGCGTGACGTGTTTGTTTGTTTACAGTTTTTTCTATTGTGTGATTTGTGTCCTGCATGTACAAATGTGCAACAACCGGTGAAAGTGTCATCTCTAGTCGAGGAAGTTGCATTGTTCCTTTTGTTACGCCTTTGTGGCTTTGTTTGACTCGGTTAGGACCGCCATTGCCAGCCTATAATTAGCCTTTGCATGTAGCACGCATTCATCACTTGATTTTGCACTTTGCAGACTCGCACTTGATGAAAAGGTCCATGGCGTAGAGGAAGTACAAACAGGTCGATCATGATGATTGTGACAACGACGGCGACGACTGCGCCCGAGAGCGTTCCCTACTACTACGGCCACATAACGCGGGAAAATGCCGAGCTCATCCTGTTCGACCGAGGATGCATGGACGGCATGTACTTGCTAAGAGCCAGCAGCAACAGCAGCGCCAACAGCGGCCACGCTCCGGAGGCTGCGGGTTACGTGCTCTCCCTGTGCCACACCCGACAGGTCGTCCACTATCGAATCGTCAAGGACGTCGCTGACGGCCTGTGCCACCTGTCGGGAATGGCCCACGACAAACACGCGGGACCAATAGAACTCATTCACAGCGTTCCTGAATTCGCCGGATTCCTCAACATTCCTTGCTTGAAACCGCTCGACGTCTTCATGCCCGGCGTCAACTGCAGCGTTTCTGAAGACAAGGTCAAGGAAGCCGTGCGCAAGAAATCCACCGAGTGGGGAATTCGGGTTAGTGAAGTTTTATTTAAAAATGGGTTCACATGCACGAATTTTGCGGCGAATTCGCACGGCAATTTATCACCTGACAACTTTTCTGACGTGATGAGCTAACGGATATTTGAACCAAAAATTCGCCCATTTGAAACAGATTAATTTTTGCTTTATTTTTATATTTTTAGTAATTTTTATTGGCTTCTTATTCTTTAAATTTTTTTTTGAATTTATTTATTTCAGGAGAGCGACTTTGGAAGCATGTTGGATGACAAACAGAGCGAGGTTTGGCGACTCGTTCTGAAGACCCTTCACGAATACGAACCATGGTTTTATGGATGCATTTCCAGAGAGGAATCAGAAGCGAAATTAGTTGATTCAGGATTGACGAATGGAAAATTCCTGTGAGACTTCCAAATTGTTTTTAAAATAGTATTTGAACGCCACAAAGCTACAGATTTGTACATCTAGTGAAATTACTTTAAGTAACGAACGTCTACATCGAGGGTGAACCCAGTTTAATTATGTTTATTTGTTTGTTTTCAGTGTTCGAGAACGCGATCCTTGCAGTTTTACGTTGTCGTTGTGTCACGAAGGGGTAATCAAACACTACAAAATTGATGTCCTCTCAACCGGAGAAGTTGGAATCCAGGATGGCCCTCGTTTCGAGAACATTATTTCGGTTCGTAATCATCCATGAAATGAAAATTTTCTTTGAAATTGACCTTTCATCATCGGGGCAAAAAATCAAGAATAAACAAATAGATCATAGGTCAGCCAAACTAAAAATAATTTTTCCATCATTCCATGTTTCATTTGCCTTTAGTTAGTGAGCCATTACTCGGTGTTCAGCGATGGTCTATGGTGTCAACTGCAAGAACCCTGCATTTCTAAAACCGAGAGTTCTGCTTCCGGTCAGTACCGTAAAGAACTCAAATCTATAATCTGCGTGCCTATTTGGTTTATGGTTTATTTAGTTGTTTTCGACTTCCAGTTAACGGGCCTCAGTCCGTGATCAGTGTGGCTGAGATCTGGTCGTCGAATGGAAGATCAATCTATCCCGTTTTGCCAAAAGAAGATCAGGCCTCGCCCTCTCCTGTTTCTACAAATGGCGCCTGCGCAGTTAAGTCACCTCAGCCCTCTGCACAACCGCCAGCTACGGCGAGCAAGAGCAGCTGCAACAAAAAGCCCACGTCCATCTGGTTCATCAACCATTTGCCTAAATTAAACAAAGATAGGCCCAAGTCTCCGCAACAAAATGGTCATCAAAAGCCGGTGGCTGCAGTGTCGCCACCAGTAACAGCAAAGTCCAACAAAGTTCCTGCTCAGAAGTCTATACCGAAGAGTTCGATACCTACTGGTAAATTGTCCAAACTGGACATTTCCTCACCTGTGATAATGCGTCCTGCCCCTCCGCCGCCAACAATAGTAAGCCCCTCGGTAGCCTCTGGAACCACTCAAGCTGCTAATGGAATTGCTGCCCCAACTCGGGTAATTTAATGTTAGTCATCGAGTTTAATGCGTTTTTATTAGGCCTAGCTAAATTCTATTCTTATTAATTTAGGCATAATTAATTTAATTTTAGTTAAATTAATTTTAATTAGGCATTATTTAATTAAATTGTTATTTTAATCAATTCAAAGGATGACGACTGTAATCAAGAAAAGCAACAGTTGAATTCGTTGATTAATCAGAACGAACTGAGCGCGAGCACGCCGGTTCCTTTGATGTGCCCATTGTCGCCAGTCATTCCTGCAACAAGCGGTGAAGATTCTGCTCCCAGCAAGCGACCACTTCCGGCTCCGAGGCAGCGTCGAGCTTTGCCCGCAGCCGTTGAACTGACGATCGACGCCGTCCCACCGTCTCCTTTATCGCCCAGCACGCCTTTCTCTTGCGCTCGTAAGTCGTCGGGTCTCGTTTTCACCTATCCAACCACGGTCACAACCATTCCGCCCATCGATCCCATGTCCACTTCCGATTCGAACGATGTCCATGGCTTGGAGGAACCGAAGAATGATGGAAAAAAACGATTTCCCTGGATGAAGAACGCCGCTAATTCTGCCGGTCCGAACATGATCGATGTCATCACAGAGCTGAAGGGAAGATCATCGAAAAACGGACGCGGCGACAGTGACGCCAATGAGGATGCAAACGAAGAGCGCCAGCCGCCGAATTCTCAGGTCAAAAAGCCTTGAACATTCGTTACTGTTAATTTAATTTATGGGGAAATATAAAAATCTATAATTTTAATATTTTGATTTTTGCAATCTCAGAAATCAAACGACTTGCCTCACTACGAAGAAATCGATCCCGAGTTCAAAGACCCTGAGCCAGATTGCGATGGTCCAACGCAGCCGACAACAGTCATCGCCCAGAACGGCCAGCAATCTTTACTTAATCCGGAAATTGAGAACGCCAAGTGGGACCACACGAGAGATAGTCAGTATCCCCATTATTGGCTTGTCAATTTACTTGCATTTTTGAACGCCATGATAAATATAATTATTTAATTCATCTTTAATTTGGTTCAGTTACTTTGTTTAATTGAATTTTTATTTAGTTTTAACTTTCAATTTGATTTAATTCAGCTTTAATTTGATTCTAGAATTTCTTTTAGGCGTATTTATTATTATTAAATTTATTTATTCTTATTTAATTAAAACTTAATTTAATTCTAGTTTAAATAGTTAATAGTTAATCTTTTTTTTTTTCCAATTTCTTAAGGAGATTCAAATCGAGGCGCGAAAGACGAACAACAAAAGCCACCATGGACGAAAGAGGAATCGGAATTCCATTTCAAGACCATTCGAAGGTATCGAAAAGGACCAACTGCCATCGATCGCAAGAACCTACTTCTGCAGGAAAAAATAGGCAAATTCTAGTTTTCTTTTCTTGTGCCAAGATATAAATGGGTGCGATGATTACCTAGAATTGTTTCGTTTGCAGGCGTGGGTAACTTTGGCGACGTCGTCAAAGCTGTTTTCAAATCAGGCGAAGTCCAAGTCCCCTGTGCCATCAAGACGCTCAGGCAGGAAGCCATTTCTTCGGGCAAGGTTGGAAATGATTGTTTTTTGTTAATTTGAAGACTTGAAAATTTAAATTCTTCTTTAATTGATCTAACTTAGGAGGACATTTTACGAGAAGCACGCATCATGACTAAACTTGATCATGCGCACATCGTCCGACTTTTTGGCGTCAGTGAGGGCGATCCGTTTCTTCTTGTCATGGAACTCGCTCCCTTGGGTAAACACTTTAAATGCTACCATGCCAGCTCAACCTTCAATTGGTTAAGAGAAGGGATGAGGGCTCAAAAATATTCCCGAAAAAACTGAAAACAAAAATGGCAAAGATAAAAAATATCCTTGAGGGGTACAATATTGGAAAATTAAAAAAAAATGTTGATTTATATAAAAATGTATTATATAGTGAGGTCAAATTTTCCTATTATTCCGATATTTTCCAACCCTGGTCGGCAACGTCTTGAAATATATGAATCTTGCATTTATTATATTAAGGTCCACTCAACTCGTACGTTCGAAGCAATCTTCAGGTGTCGCCACGTGACATTCTGTTGCTCATTTACCAGGTCGCTCTAGGAATGGAGTACTTGGAGAGCAAGCAGTTCGTTCATCGAGATCTCGCTGCTAGAAACGTGCTCCTGGTCAACGAAAGCTTCGCCAAAATCAGCGACTTTGGGATGTCTAGAGCTCTGGGCCTCCACACCGACTATTACAGGGTAGGCAACTTTGCATTTGTAACGAGAGAAAAAATAAATCAAAACGCATGTTCTATTTAGTTACATGTATATGAAGAGTGCTGAAACCTACTTAGAATTTCGTTTTGAAAACCTTGGATTCGATGTGAAATTAGCGATACTAGTTGCCGTCGATGAAAGCTTGTATATTTATCATTGATATCGGTATCTTACGTGCTTTTTCACGTAGGTGGAACCTCAGGCGAAACTGCCTCTGAAGTGGTACGCACCCGAGTGCATCTACTATTTCCGGTTCAGCTGTAAGTCGGACGTCTGGAGTTACGGAATCACAATGTGGGAGGCGTTGTCTTACGGCGAACGACCATATCAGGTTTGTGCGAATTAAAAAAACTTAAAATTTTTTAAATTTGTTCAAACCCATTATGCTTTCTTTTCATTTCTGTAATTCGATTTTATTTAATATTGTTATTAATGTATTATTGATTTATCATAATAAACCTTTTTTTTTAAATATTTCGCTTTATAAGGGACTGACTGGACACGAGATCCTCACAATGTTTAGTACGAATCGACGTTTGGCGTGTCCTGAGAAGTGCTCGCAGGAAATGTATGCTGTCATGTGGAACTGCTGGCAATTTCGGTATGTCAAATGGTTTTTAAATGCTTTTGCAATTTATTTGCCACCCGAGAAAAATTCACTCTTACTTGGAAATCACTTGTCTACATTATTCTGGCCCAGAAGGATATTTTGAAGAATCTCTCTTCTGACAAGAAACTATTTTTGACTCATCCTCCTGAGCCGCCAAATTGCTTTTAAGTAATTTAACGGCTAAGGGCGATTTAGTTAAAGCTAATCGGATGTTTATAATTTAGGATAACCCAGACCAATAAATGCTTATTTATCGTTTAGTCCTGAAGATCGACCGACGTTTGCGGAATTGAAATCTACACTGAGAGATCATCTGAACATCTAATGTCGCCAGGGCTAACGCTGATTATCCATTTCCGGTTTCAAAAAGCTACTTAACTGAGGAAATGAAGGTTGTGATTAAGGTTATATATCTTTCTTACAGTAATATTGATTTATTTTTAGTTAACATTTTCTTTTTCGATACATTGAGAAAGTTGTGTGCATCATGGCATCCTATACGAGCGAAGTTTAGGAGACCATGGTCGACAATGTATTACAAATCAGTCAAAATCATTTTAATTTATTCAATGTGCAATACTTGAAATTCAAGTCTTGAATTACTTAAATAATTGTAGATTAACATTAACGGTCACGTGTTTAGTCGATCATTTATTTTTTATAAAATATTTGAAATTTTATTTAAAAAAAATATTTGATACAATAGTTTAAATGTAATTACTGTAGTAGGTTCACTACCGTACGCGTTAATTCATTCTTTGATTTAACTTGTTTTCTAAGGAATATAATTTTCTAAGGAAAACACGCGGAAAGTTATGAAACTTTCTACATTATGTTCTGCGCTGAGCATTTCTTTGGTGGTGGGTTTTATTGGTAGGAAAAAGGGATGAATAAATAGTCCGGGTGTGTGGTGTTGGCACTGGTAAAAATACGAGTAGGCTTAGACAAAACAAAAATAACAGCATTTTTTTCCTTTTGCATTTCTTATGTGGAATTTGCGTTTTCCTCTTCAGGAGAATATTTATGTTTGTGTTTCTTTCCTCTTGCAAATTGCAACTTTT
The DNA here is from genome assembly GCA_034700265.1 of Polyzonium germanicum. Classification (NCBI taxonomy): domain Eukaryota; kingdom Metazoa; phylum Arthropoda; class Diplopoda; order Polyzoniida; family Polyzoniidae; genus Polyzonium; species Polyzonium germanicum. The sequence goes on from JAQIYI010000062.1 coordinate 27,904, forward strand.
GAGTAAAGTAAAACTTTTTTGTTGAATTCTGTTGTTTTTTTAAACAATGCTTGTTTATTCAAATTTATTACCCTGCGACGACTCAAAATGGCTGTGATTTTTTTTATGAATCTATATAATTATATTTTATAATAATAATTAATATTTTATATAAATTATAATTTATATTTTAATAATAATTTTTAAATTAAAATGGAATTTAAAATCGGCGGGACTCGTTGCGTAAGCGTGATGATAGATGGCGTCACGTGTTTAGGTTTGTTATTTTTGCCAGGGATTTCGCAACACTAGGGAGCAGTGCTGCAAAACCACATGTATAAATTGTATATCCTTGATCTAGGGATTTATATCGGGATAATTGAATGGTTAAATTGCTGTATTTTGCCATTTGAAGCTGGTTTAATAGTTAATTGTCTGAACAGTTGCCATAAAAATGACATAACTGGCTGAAAAGTTGCTGAAAATGACAAAACGGCATATGTTTCCATTAGCGAGATACACTTTGTAGGGCTGAAAGCACAGTGGAGCCATCTCCCGCCTTAGCTTTAGGTGCATGGCGCCCCCATTAATTGGGAATTTGAATGTGCAGCGTAGGGATGATTATATCTAGGGATTGTCTGGATGTCGAGTTGGCAGCACTGTAGGCAAGTGTGCCGCCAGGGCCGCGCGTTCAGCTCAATTTCTCATTCAATGTTGTTGTTGTCTTCATTCTACAACGCGAGCTGAAAATTCCGGGAACTCTCTGTCCGCGAAAAGTACGCGAATCCTTTTGTTTTCCACTTCGAAGAGTGTGAACGCGCGCGCGGGGCGGACTAACGAGGTGAACAACGAACTTCCGGTGGAATACTGCGGCAGAGAGCGCGCGAACGCTCGTCGAAAGAATGACGACGAGAACGACGACGAACAGCGGGCGGCACTAAAGGCACGAACCGCGAGGATGTGAATGGGAAGGACGATGTGAGAGAGACAGACGGTGTTGTGCGGGGGAGTTGAGTTGTGGCGTCGCCAATTCAAAAATGACCATGGTGAGTGAGTCGCCGTATTTTAAGCCTGAAATTCAGCTTAACGCTACGTCGAACGCTGAAACGTACGCTCAAATCGAATTTAGCCTAGGCCTAATCTGTGTGTCCTTGTGCGCGAAAGTATTCAAGATGGCCGCCCACAGAGTGGTTCGCGCAGCGTGCGCTGCAAGCGGCACCCCGTTCACGCATTTAGTTCCAGTTGTTAGTTTTTTATTTATTTTAAACTCTATGAAATTCTCCTTCAGTCCTCCAACAGTCTAATTGTGAAAAGCCATATTGCGCAGTAAGTAAAGTCCCGCCCAAATGAAGACTCGAGAGCTCATGGAGGTACGTCCACTACATGCATAGGCCTACTGGTTAGGCCTAGTTTTTAATGCGTTTCGACCGCACTAACAATTTTGAGCAGCATCTCTGCCTGTACTAACCAATAGTAAACATGCCAATCATCATACTGGTAGGCTTATATCGATATGTGGAAATTGCTGCTACGTTGTCAGGTTGATGCATATTAGCGAACTAGTTAGCTAAGTACATAAACGTGACAAAGTACATAGTGGTAATCATTGACTAATATTCAAGAAATGTCCGAGCGAGAGCAGCACCCAGCTGCCCACATTTTAAGATACCTTGCACAGTGCACAGCCCTATTTGATTTCAATCAGTTGGGGTTTTAGGTTGTGGTGAGTTCTGGTCACGTCTTGCAGCCGCTTGCAGAGTTATAATTCTAATATTAACTGTAGGTTCAGTTAAGTGTTTGCCCAGGTGGATTGAAGATGGTGCTTTGGTAGGCCTAGCCGCCTAACGGTATGCCCGTAAAATATTTAAGGTCACCTTGAGCCTTTTTCAAGCAAGTTGAAAACATTTTCTGAAGACTATAAATGAGGCCTATTTCTCTGGCAAGAATAAATTTCTTTAAATTTTCTTCTGAGCCACCATAGATCGACCAAAGATGCATTCAAATATTTAGGCCTAACTGCAGTTAAAAAGTACGTAGGACTGCATTGAGCCATGCGAGCTGGCATAAAACTTTTATAACTTTAAGGCTTTGCCCGTAGGCCTCTAATTGAAGCGACTAGCGGTTTAGTCAGTAGGCATATAGTGAGTACAAACATACGCACACAAGAGTATAGGCCTAGGCATACTTAGAGGAGTGAAGTGCAAAAAAAAATCTTCACACTTTAATAGGCCCGGGCTTCACGCGACTTCAGCTTGCGCATTTGCGCAATCCATAATTAATTAATCAGCTGAAATTTTAAAGTCAACATTTAAATGTAGCCTGCAAAATTTGCTCTCACGCGTCTCGCTGTGCTGACTACTGACGAAATCCACGCTGTAGCCTAGGGTAAATTACACGTAGTCCTGATTGGCACTCCACGCCTCTCAGCGGCATTCCCACGGTAGCTTTGACGCCGCCGTCAAGTATGACGGTGACGAGCGATGAAGTTGAATCTTGAAATATTTGAAGTTCTTCGTTGAAGTCACGTGGCGTCCACGTACTGTGGTCGGAATCACCTACGGTAACCGAGCATAGCTAGTGCGCTTTACTTAATCAAGTAACGTTTAGGCCTGGCTGTGATTCGGTAAACTCGGGCCTATTAACTAGGCGTAGGCCTAATGTTCGCCGCCGGCCTAGACACTTAATTAAGGCATGCAGAGCGGTGCATGTAGGCTATATGCCTAGATCACGGTAATGTAGAACTCGGGCGTCTAATTAGGATATTGATTTTTATAATTAATAGGACAGCTGCATCAGAAACACAGGGTCTCGCTATATCTGTATTTTAGGCCTATTCTTTGATACGGGTGGCCCTTCATGTAGGATTCTAGGCCTACCCACGTTCCAAGAATGCATACTAACTTTTATAACCCAATCTTTTTAGTGCGATTTTGTCGCGATTCCGTTACGTCGAACGTAACTCACTCGTGTGCAGTTCAGGAACGAAATAACTCGGTAGTTTAGTAGCCGTAAGCATCCTGTAGACTAGATTTATTATTGTTAGGCCTATTCTGCTGCCATGTGAATATGTAGGCAACCGTAGACTTTATTAATGTGATTCCAGGCTTATTGTCATGATTCTTTTCAAGTGAAAACGGTTTGACATCACTTTTGAATTTCGATTTGAGCCTGATTTTTACAAGTCGAGTTTTTAACGAGCCAGGTCAAACACTTTCTACTAGGCCTGCATAAATCATGGTGTAAACTTTTTAATTTGACATTTCACCTAGGCCTAATAGGCTAATAGGCCTGCAATTTGCAATTTTAAATTTTAATTTCTATTATAAAAAATACGGTAAATTAAATCTCTTTACAAAAATGAAAGATCAGTAGGCCTAAGCATGGCAATGAATAAATGAGCCCAAATAAAACCTAGATAAAGATAAAAAAATAAAGGCCTAACTAAACAAAGAAATAAAACAATCAAAAATAGTAATAGCTAATAGGCCTAAATAGATAAAAAAAATAGCCTAGGCCGATACAAGTAGGCTAGGCCTACATGTATAGGCCTAGCCTATCTAAAGTATAAACTCAAAGGAAGTTTTATGAGCGTAGGCCTGCAAGTGAAATCTGAAGTATAGGCCTAGTAGGCCCTCATCTAAATAGACCTTTGCTAATGCTTAGATTCATTAAAATTCGGAATGTTCGACATGCCTACTAGCCTAGGTCTAATACCCACACGCACGTCATTAACCTAAAAGTATATCATATACGGTACCGTAGGCCTACATAGTAGGCATATATGTGGGCTAGGCCTAGGCTACGGTACTGTAAAGTTGTTCAATAAAAAGATCCAATTGCCTTCCCCAATCAATCAAGATTTATAGGCCTAATGGGTGAAGATTGAAGAAAGTGCGATAAGGCTGACAGGCTTAGGCCTACAATAATGTAAATCTACTGTGTTGTATATGGGGGATTCAGAATTCATTTTAAAGTCAGGGCTCGATTTTCTACATTAAGTTTCAGCTCATCACATCGCGTCCAACTTGCTTGAATAGTTAATTAACCTCGTATTTACACGAAGAGGCCTATTTAAAATTAAATTACCGTAGGACTACCGGTCCTATTTGTTGTGTAGGCCTAGGCCTACAAACCCTACATGTGTCGCAAGTTGATACAAGTGTAGCGGGCCTCCTTAGGCCCAGGTCGACTAGGTTCACACCTTGAGACCCCTAGGCTCACGCGAATTTAATTTAGTTGGACGCGCTCAGTTGTTTTTAAACCCTCTCTCTAATAGGCCTATGGCGGCTTAAGTCTTAAATTCACGCGAAATTCTCACTTGTGAGGTCTGATTGGGCGCCTAATAAAACAGAACTTCTGCTTCGTAGTAGATAATTAGTAAGGCCCTCTTTGCCCCCGCTATGCGTTAGGCATAAACTTAATTAAGTAGGCCTAGCACCTAGTCTGATGGCGCGCTTATCTTTTGCTTTATTAATTAGGCCGGCCAGGCCAAATGCAGTTGTCTGTTGTCATCGCGCTGCTTCTGTTTTGAATGTGATAAATGATAATAGACCTAGGCCTAGAAAAAAGCCCACATGTTTAAGCCGTTTAGGCCTACGGTCGTCTGCAAGTATCACTTGGCCCTCGGTGGACGTAGGCCTACGTTATTTAGCTCAAGGCTTAGAAGAATTTGCATAAAGTAGCGCCTACTTATCATTAACTCTAGATATTTGGATTTCAGATTCGCCTCTTGCAACTGTTGTATTTGTTTCCGCTTTTTCATGGCAAATGTATGTATGCGGCGGCAGCATTGCGAGTGAGTGCCTAAACATTAGGCCTAAACATATGCTTTTACGACTTGTTTGTTTGTGTGTTAAAATGTTATGTTTTTATGTCTCTGTGTGTTGGTGAGTGCGTGCGTGTGCCACACGTTGATAGGCTCCCAAATCGTCAGTGTTTAGGGCTGCCTTCGCATCTTTAAAGCCTAATTTTGCTCTTAGAAATTTCTTCCAGGCCTAAATTATATCGTTTTATGATAGGCTAACTTTGATGACGACCAGAAGAACCCAAACTTTGTTGAGAGCTATTTGAGTTGGATTCACGCTAGGGTTGGATACTTGGTGGCAGGCTTATCGCTAAGGAGCTTTAAGCGCGTTTCTCCAGCGTGACTTGAGCGTTACTCACCTAGGCCTATCTTAAAGCTATTGCACATGGCGTAAGGTAGGCCTAATGGTAGGCCTACAATGAAATAGTTCTACTGATTAAATCTGGATTTATATTTAATAAATTGAGCAAATATGAACTAATGACATCGATTTAATCAATTCATCGTATTATTGTCGCTAGGCCTATTTTTAATGTTTTAACTTAAGTTCAGCCTAGGCCTGTTAAGTTTTTAACTAGGCTATGCAAAACAATTCGCCGTCTGCTTTTGGCAACACTTTTGTTCTCGTTGTCCACCATTTTACCCGTGCAAGCCCTAAAAGTAGGCCTATTTGTATGTGTGACAATGGGACATGTTTTATTTTTTTTTACTTTTATTTCGCGAGAACAATTTGAATTCTCTGTTTTCTTTCTCATAGTTTATTCATATATATTTTTTGCTTTGTTTTTCTGGTGTCCTGTGGGGTGAAAGTGGCGGAGTTTCGGCCTACGTACGTTTGTAGGCCTAAGTTAGTGGACTGTAAAGGGGTGGGGTTGGGGGACGGAGCATTACTGGGTCGGCACATTAATTTATTCATAAAGTGGGGTTATGAATAAGAAATGCGTGGAGATGTGATTAAGTTTCATTTTTGCTTTTTTTGGATGGGTGCCGCCCATTTTTCGCTCTGTTTTTTTCTTTTTTTGCATTTTTTTTAGCATAAATTTTCTCACTGGTGATTAAAACAGGCCGTGTATAATTTTTCTCCTTTTGCATCGCACCTTTGTGACACTTTGTAGGCCTACTTTCTGCATAAAAAAAACAACAAACAATAGGCCTACACTGTACATCATTTCATGAAGAGCCGTTTTCGCTTCATGTAGGCCTGCTGGGGATTATAATTTTCCTCAGTTTAATTTTTCCGCGCCTTTTAAATTTTACCCTGAAGTGACACTTTTCGTTTTGCAACAATATAGAC